>VZTV01104238.1:26855-82172 GCA_013400875.1 Anhinga rufa | reverse complement strand
AAGAGTTTATCTTGTTTTACCTCTGATAAAAATGCCAGGATTAGTTAACATGTTTTGATTCAGCATTTTGAGACATTTAGATGTGAAGTCCCTGCACAGGAAAGCTCCATGGGGGCTGGTCTCCCTGCACAGTTTTTTGCAGGCTTTGCTTTGAATAGAGGTATGTGTCTGGTCAGTGCTGCTCTCCTGGAGCTGTATAAAGTGGTGCAGCAGCAGCCTCCTGTCACCTCTTGTCTCACATAGGATGAAGGCACACATGTTTTCAGGGTGTTCCCTGAAGGTAGGACAAAAAAAGAGGAGGTTTCAGATGGAAAACATGACGGCAAGAAGCTTTTGAGTAAAGGGAATTGTCCTTGTAGCTTTGTGATTTGTATTCATCTGCCTCAACCAGGCCAGAGCTGTCCTCTGCAGCAGCTCCCAGGCTTCTGTGACCATCACAGGCTTACCCGTAGCCTCTATGGCTTGTGTCTGCATGATCTGGCAGGACAGCAGGGTCATCACTGAGCAGGATAGCTGGGTCGTGTCCAACCTCCCTCCTGTACAGCTTGGGCCTCCGGCTTGTCGGGGATTGTTCTTTGCTTCTTGCCCATAGTCCCTTCAGCTCACACCTGCAGAGCTGCCACGCACCCAGCTCCATACTTTGAGGGTGCAGGAGGCACCACCTGTGCCCTCATTTCTTCCAGCAGCATTCCCCCACTGCTGTGAGCTGCCAGTGCAGAGCAGAGCTTTGTGGAGCCTGCCACTGCAGGCAGCAGGGACATTGCCTCTGCTGAGTTGGGATGACCATGCTATGTCCTGGGGGGAGTGAGGACCCCAGGAGGAAGAAGACCACAGGAGGAAGAAGACCCAGGAGGAAGAGGACCCCAGTAGGAAGGGCAGTTCCTTGCCCAGGGCTTCGTCCCTCCCGGGGGAGCAGCTTTACAGATGGTGGATTGCCATGGTTACCCTCACCACATATCCTAGCAGGATGCTAGCCAGGCCAGCGCTGTAGGACACTGCCTTGTTAGCAAGCAGCTACCCTCAGACCACCTTGGCTGTCTGAGCACCACCTCCTAGATACCAGCAGCACCAGGAGGAGGAGCTCCCTTTCACTGAAGCCCCCATGCCACATACCTGCAGGAAACAGAGATCTCTTCAGGCAGGTAGTCAGTTATTGTGCCATAAGAAGCACAGCCCTAAGTAGCATCTCTGCTTGTTTCATTTTTTAAACTTTCCCTTGGCCAAATGTGTCCAAATAACTCGGGTTAGACACTAGCCACTCAGTGAAGACTCCTAGACCAAACTAATAATCTGCTGCCTCCTGTTCAGCATGCCTAGTAACATCTCAGCTGTTAACTCTGCAGCCTGTGAGCATTTGGAGTTTACAGTTATTTTCTTTTCCTAGGACAGATGGCAGACAGCACTGTAGTAAAGGGGCAGATGGCTGTGCACCTATGAGCAAAACAAAAGAACAAAAAACCTGCATTGTTAAGCTGAAAAGTAAGTGGGTTCTGCTCCTGTTCTCAGACACACCGCATAAACCCAGCCACATCTGTGTGACTTTCATCTCAGCTCACATATGCAGGTGAGAGCATGATGTGGCCCTTAGGGTTTAATAAAGCATCAGACACAGAAAGAAACGATTTTGTCACTTAAGATGTAATCTGAGGAGAAGAAAGTCATGGCACAAGGTGAGAACAGCTAACAACTTCATTGGCACAGGACATCTGGGGATGATCTCCCTCCCTTCCCATCACCAAAAATTAGCCCAAATCCTCCACCCAGGGTTGAACTATCCCTCTCAGTATGGAGATAACACTCCCGAGGGGTCCCAGGAGGGTGCCAGCACATGGCAAAGGGCACAGCAGCAGCTCCTACTCTCAGTATAGCCCTATTATATTAAATTGGCAGGACTTGTTGCAAAAAAAAAGATCACTTCTTTGCCCTGCCTTAGCCTTTCGAATGATGCCTCTTTGTGCATGAACACTCCCATGCCTCTTGGAGGAGCACTCATCAGGTTCACCCTTGTGGTTTCGTGTAACCCACACTGGAGACCAATCTGTAAGTTAAAGGTTAAAGGGAAACAACCTAGGAACACTCAGTGAGGAAAAATATCTGCTCCTCATTACACTGAAATAAACAACAAGGCTATCCAGTTACATATTGTCAGATTCCACCTATTATCTAGTGAAATCAAATGGCCCAAATTTAAGACTTTTTGCTCAATGCAAGATGTACTAGCTAATCCAAAAGGTGAAATACTGTAAGCCTGGGGGAAACAAGACCCTGAGAAACTCAAGCAGAGCTTTTTACAATGAAGTCTTTCAACAGAATAAAAAGGCACATGAGAAGATAGGGCTGACTAACTACTTATAGACTTCTATGTCCCACGGAATTAAGGGGCTACAAACCTCTGGATTTTGATTAGATATCATGTTCCTCTAAGAAACATTAACTTCCAATATTTGAAACCACTTAAAAAGAAAGCAAGAAAGTCAGACTTACAAGAGACATGTCCCTCTTGGTCTCCAACAAATTAGATGTCGGAGCTTTCAAGCCAACATTAGGAAACCCATGTGCTGAGGCATCTTGGGTTCTTTTTTCCAAAACAATTCCTTTTTATCCACCCTGGATGTTTGTTTGCCCCCTTGGCTTTCATTTCATAATTAGTCTCTCTGGACAGAAATTGAATCTTTCATTGACTTGGTCACAAAGAAGTAATTGTTAGCTAACCTTGTTCTTCTGGAAGGTTTTAATGCCAGTCTACATCCTGTACTCAGAGATGCTCCCATAAATTCTCCTAATGGATGTTGCCTTAGTTTTGCAGCAGTCATCCAAGCACAAGGCGGGGAATGCCCAGGATGTAAAACAGCTGCCAACTTTGATAGCTGCCAACTTTGATAGCTCTTGGGAGGAGCTGCTGAATGGCCAAGCCCAGTGGTGTTCTCCGTCAGTGATGCATGCCCAAAGGAGCATTAATGCAACTCATGTTACAGTTTTCATTGTCTTACACTGGTGGTGGTCCCTGAAAGCAAGCAATGATGAGGAAACTCACTGTGCTGTTTCCTTTGTTTTCCATTTTTTTAAATAAAAGGTAAAATAGACTAATGGACTGGAATTCCTTAGCTTAAAACGTGATCAGAAAGTGGATTAAATAAAAGCCCTTAAATGATTCAGAACCAACAAGAAATTTGTACCAGTGCCTCATCAGCATGAGAGAAGGGGCCCAAAGAGTTGCCATGAGCAGCAAAAAGTCCTGTTGGAGGCAAATCACTAAAGGTGTACCCCAGCGGTTTATACTGGGGTCAATACTGTTTAGTATCTTCATTAATGACCCGAGACAGAGTGTACCCTCAGCAAGTCTGCAGATTACACAAACTGGGAGGAGTGGCTGATACACCAGATTAACTTGTGGAGATGGTTGTGGTCCATTCAGAAGGACCTTAACAGGCTGGAGAATTGAGCAGAGAGAAATCTTATGAAGGAATCTCAAAGGGAAATGCAAAATTCTTCACCTGAGTAGAAATAATTCCAGGCAGCAGTACATACTGGGGTCTGGCCAGCTGGAAAGCAGGTCTGTGGAGAAGGACAGTGGGGTTCTGGTGGACCTCAATTTGACCATGAGCTGGCAATGCAACCTCGCAGTGTAGAAGGCCAACAGTCTGTCTCTTGGGCTGCATTTGGCAGAGCATTGCCAGCAGATCAGGGAAGGCAATCCTTTCCCTCTACTTAGCACTGGGAAGGACACATCTGCAGTGCTATGTCCAGTTCTGGACTCCCCAGAACAAGAAAAATATGGACTTAATGGAACAAGTCCAGCAAAGGGCCATTAAAGATGATTAAGGGACTGGAGCACCTTTCCTATGAGGAGGGGCTCCAAGAGCCAGGACTGTTCAGCCTCCAGAAGAGAAGGCTCAGGAAGGATCTTATCAATATGTATAAATACCTGATAGAGGGAGCCAGACTTTTCTCAGTGGTGCCCAGTGACAGCACAAGTGGCAATGGGCACAAACTGAAATATGTGAAATTCCAACTGAACACAAGGAGATACCTTTTTACTGTGAAGGAGGTCAAGCACAGGTTGCCCAGAGAGGTTGTGGAGTCTCCCAGCTTGCAGATATTCAAAACCTGACTGGACATGGTCCTGGGCAACCTGCTTGGGTGACCCTACTTGAGCAGGGCTTGGACTAGATGACCTCCAGATGTGCCTTCAACCTGAAAGATTCTGTGATTCTGTTAGGCTCCCTGGATCTATGGTAGTCAGCCACTAAGGATCCTGAGCCTTTCCTGCCTTGTGCAAGAAGAAGTCTGGTCAAAATCTGAGAAGCCAGACTTAGAAGAAACACTGTTGGTATATGGCAGAGGCTGTTAGAAATAATAGCCTAACTGATTCCATTAGGAAATTTGTTATTTTGGGAAGGGAGTATAAAACATCATAAAATAAGAAAATGTTTGATCATCAAAGAGCTCTCAGAAAGAATGTGAACTTGCTTGCACTGAGAAAAATTCATTTTTAGCCTGGTTTCATAAAGAACAAAGACTCACGGGATCACACTGTCTAGTCTGCCCAACCGTCTGCCAGCACCTTTGAATAAGTGAACTCCAGTCATGTTGGGAAGATGGAAGAGGTCTCAGAGGCAGGAGGCGTAATGAAAACCTGCAGCTGAGGAAGAGAAATTGATGCTGTTAGTGTCTTCTCTGTGGGAAAGGCAGGGACAGCTCATGACATGAACATTGACGGCATAGACAAATATGATCTGTTCAGGGTGGCCGACAGGCTGATCGACACAGATGCAGACTGGCCACAGTTCAACACAGCAGGTCAAAAAGAAGTAGGGAGGTGATTTGGGGTGGCAGAGGTGTTTTAGGATGAGCCCAAGAGAAACAAGCAGGAGCTGAGGATCCTGTAGGAGATTCAGGGGTTGTGAAAAGTACCTGGAAATACCATCTCACAGAAGCACATAATGGATCTGCTTCATCTGCCCATTTAATGTGACCTGTTTGTCATTCAGGATGCCCCCAGTGCCGTCAGAGATACGTCACTGCTGCAGCAGTGCCCACATCCAGACACTGTGCTCCTCTGCAAGAAAAGATAACTTGCCTCCAGAAGCAGCTCAAGGTCTAGGCAGACGTGCCAACTGCTGCAGCTTGCCAGGCACATCTGGCTTTGTTCTGCCAATATCGGGTCCAGGAGCCAACTGGGGAGCGTGGAGGGAAGGATGTACCCAGCTCCAGCCTCTACCCAGCTCCAGGGTGGATCCAAGCTCCCCCTTCCACACAGACGCTTTTCCACCAGCCCTTGCATGCTGACAACACAGGGCAGAGACAGAGGCTGAGCAGCACAGGGTTGGATGTGAGCAGGGTCTGGCGGGCACATGAGCCAATTCATTGCACCCACCTAGAGAGAGCTAAGGACTCCAGTCTGTGCCTTGATGCTTTTTCATGTATAATAGTCACAGAGGAAAATGTTTTACCTCCTTAATTTTGTCTCACCTGCCTTCACTAGGAGGGGGTGAATGCTCTCGTCTCACCTGACTTGTAATGCCCCTGCACTGAAGAGCTCATGCTCTAGTCTTACAAACACAGAACACATATCAGCTCCCAAGCAGGTGTCTGGAGCAGGAGCTTTAATTTTTAAAATCTTTCTATCCCAGTTCCCCCATGTTTTTAAAAACTGGGCTGGCCAAAATTTCGAGTTGGGGAAAAAACCCTGTAAGTATGATTGAAGCAAAAATATTTACAAACAACTGGATAAGATAGAATTTAAATGAATCAGTATGTGTCCATCAGTGGATCTTTATCTAAAATCATGCTGGATCTAAAAAGTATATGAGAACTGGGAATAGTGTCAGATTAAAACAAGTCCCAACAGCTTTTTTTTTTCTCTCTCTCTTCTTTGAAAGAGAGGTTTCTTGGATCAAGAGATTAAAACATTCCTGCTGTGGAAATCAAGCCAACTTGAAATTTTGGCTGTGATTTCAATTTTTTTCCATTTAAAATATTACCAATTTTGGCTCAGAAGCCTTTTACCTCCTTACTGAAAAATTGAATATATGTTATGCAATAATAATATTTTTATAAGGGTTAGTTACTTATTTGCATGTAAAATTGAAGGTATAAGGAGAAAATGCATAATGCAAATGCTGTTTATGATGTTAATGAGTCAATAGATTACTAATATCTGTAACTTTAATACTACTGTATAGATTGGTTTAAAGCTTGGATTTAATTTAATACAAGTGTTGGATCTGTACGTTTTTATATTCTGCATTGTACCAATTTTAAAAATAGCTCATATTGGGATTACAGTGTGAACAAATTTAAAGATGCCAAAGTAATCAAACCGAATGGCTTTCACTGACTGATTAAAAACATAAGAATAAACTTTTCTCCACATCGTTTTGCTCAGGACTGATTTCCGTCTCCTTTCATATAGGAGAAAAAAAAGCTTACCAATATTTCACAGAGAGCCCCCCTGCTTCCCTTTTCAGCACAAATGCAAGGGCAGGAAGTAAAAAGTAAGTTGTTCAGTAAACATCAGAACTAAAATCTATTTTTTATAGATAGCTTCTAATCCCTCTTTAGCTGCATATCATTGGATCTTCCTCGTGTCTCCCCTCATGTTTCTCCTCTGACAGTACTGCCGAATCCCTCCATACCCATAACCCTCCCCAAACACACATGCCTGCAGCAACCCAACCTAATTATAGTAGATGGCAGAGGACAAAGAGGAGTAATAATCAAGTGCACACTGCAGCCTTTTAAGGAAGAACTTACCTGTCTTTCAGATCCTGTCCTAGCCGCCAAATTAATTTGAAATCAGTAAAACAGTTAAAAAGGTTTTAAGGGGGGGGAGTGTCAAAGTAGGAGGGAGTGACAAGCAGAACTGCTGAGAAATAGGTAGATGAACAGTCTGGGAAAAGGCTGATCAAATAAATATCATGTCATTAGGAAGCAGGCTGGAAAGGGAGGGGGAAAAAAAAGAGAAAAATAAATGCCACAAGTTTTAAAATGCAATACATCAGTTAAAAAAAAATGAATAAAAAATATAAAAGGATCAAAAATACACACTTGAATCTGTACCAAAATTTTTGATTTAAAACTACTGCTGAAAAAGTACCTCATATAATAAAAAGCAGTGTTAGGGGGGAAAAAAAGGATGGTGCTAAGAAAAGTTATTTTTCCAATAGGAAGAGTTCACAGCCAGAAAAATGTGACCTTTCCATTTAAAGTACAGAATATGTACCAGTCTGGACCTGGGCCACTTTGATCTCAGTGGGATACTGGGAAGTCACCAGTATACTTATGCCTTATTATTAAATCCATTATTAGTATTAGTATTATTATTACAGATCTCAGCTCTGGAGAGGGTTTGGAAGAGTCCAAGCTCTGTTCCCTCACCTCAGTGAGTGAAGCTGATGGTGGAAACCCAGCATCCATATGATACACATTGGGTTAACTTCAGCACAGCTTTAGCCCGGTCCTTTGGGCTGAATCTCCACCACCAGCTGGAGCACTTAAGATATGCTCCCAAAATGCTTCTGACAGTTTCATGCTGTCCAAAAGGAATCAGGTTCATGTGCTCCTGGAGCACTCTACAGTGCCCCTCCAAGCAAGGTAAATTCAGTGATGGAAGTTTTGCTTTAAAAGGTCATTTCTGAATTAGAAATCTACCATTATAGCAAAGGACCATAGGATATCAAGAGCTTCAGAGGGATCCCAAACATTTGCTGGTCTCAGCAGGCAATTTTGGCATCCTGACAGTTTATTTTCTTCTTTCTCTTGTCAATCTGAAGAGCCAACTGGGAAGCTGGGAACTGCTCTTCAGTGAAGGGTCAGGGAACGAAACAGGAATTTTGACAGACAGGAGCTGAGGAAGACAAGCTTTCCACATGCTCACAATGCAGCAGACTGGAGCCTTTCGCTCCACAGATTTAAGGAAAGTAAGGGTTGCACAGGATAGAGCCCTGAAGATAATGCTGAACTGAGGGAATTGAGGAGCCCCAGAGAGGAAAGAGAAATGTATGCAAAACCTCTGAAGTATGGTCAGAAAAAAAAAATGCAAATCGCCCCAGTAAATAAAGGTGAGGACAGTTTGGGAAAAAATCATCCAAACCAGCAGACAGTCAACAGGAGGCAAAGGCAGCCAAGCAGGGAAGCCAAGAGGCTGCAAGAACTGCAGGACAGCAAATTAAAGTTTCACAGCTTGATCTGACTGCAGAAAAAGAGCACAAGTCCTAA
Organism: Anhinga rufa; assembly: GCA_013400875.1. Lineage (NCBI taxonomy): Eukaryota > Metazoa > Chordata > Aves > Suliformes > Anhingidae > Anhinga > Anhinga rufa. Next base: position 73,952 of record VZTV01104238.1, on the reverse strand, counting down.
GCCAAAGCTCAGGAGTGCCAAGCCAGCAGGGAGATGAGAGACAGCACTCGTATGATGCTGCCAGGCTAGCAGCACATGAACCCTTAATAATTACAGCAAACTACAAGGAAGGACAGAGATGCAACACAGCTGACCAAGTACATGGGGACCATTTGCAGTACCACAGCAAGAAGGTGGCAGAGACCAGTAGAGCTCCTTTACCTGCTTGGAGCAGATCCAGAGCATTGAGGGCATTAAATTGATTTTTCCAAGACTCAGAGGTCCTAGTGTCTCAGTGCATCTCCTCCAAGAAAGCAGCAGTGTTGGGAGGGCAGAGGTAAGCTTGTTGGGACTCCGAGGTCAAGATGTTTGAAGCATGGGTCTAACCCAGGAGCTTGTTCAGAGGCAGCTCACCAGCTCAAGAGACCTACTGACATGGGAAGAGCTGCCAAGATGTCACCTCCATCCAGTCATTCACCCAAAACCTGACAAAAGCTCATGCACTCTACTGCTTCTTGCCAAAAGGCCTCAGGCAGATTTGCTCCCCTGCCTGGCTCCTCTGCTCTGCTATATCCAACTTCATCAAGTGGCCACCTTACTGCAAAGGCTCCTCCTCACACCTCCAGATTTAGCTCAGGTCTGAGAAGCTCAGGTGACACCGTTGGGGTGTAGCTGCTGTTATTCTCAGTGAATTTTTAGCCTCCCCAGCTGTAGTTCTATTTTTCCGTCAGCTGACTGAAGCCTTGAACAAGCACTATACCTAATAGTCCTGTCTAAATGAACTGCTAACCCCATGCAAGTCTGCTCTTCCCCCAAGAGCCTAATACCAGGTGTATACCCCTAAAACACACGGGTTAATTTAGCAAATTATTAACCAACAAAGAGTTAATGTGTTTCTTGTCAAGTTAAGTCCCAAAACCTGGCCCTCCTGGTGTGCCCAGGCACTGAGTCCTCAGTGATTGTCAGCACAACATTGAAAAGAAAATGTTCCTTCACTGGGATGGATTTCTCCGGGGTCAGCCATCTAGGACCCGCCCCAAGGCTGATCTCTGAATGGTCCTGGACCTGTCATCAGTGTGGGACCAGGGCCCTGTTTTGAGATACAACCCTCTGCCAATCCGTTTGCAGCACAGTGACGTGTTGCTCTCCCTGCAGAGACCCCACATTTTAGGTTGCAACCTCTGTGTAAGGCATCTCCCTCAGGGCTCCTGCCCACCCACAGATGTCCAGGAGGCTACAGCTCCTGGCAGCCTGCTTAGTCAAAGGAAAGGGGACAGCTATAGGGAACCAACAATTCCGCCAGGAACTGATTCATGATTTAAATTACCGCTAACCCCATCCCCATTGGTTGATGCATACACAGCTCCATCCATGTGCATGCCAACTCCCATGAAAGGAGGCTTCCATGAGCCTCACCATGTACCTCCGTTTCAACATCAGCACTGTTTGTGTCCGGCAAATACACAGAGCAGTGCTCTCCTTCTCTGACTCTGCAGCATCTGGTTGATCAGCAAAACGCTTGTGTGACAGATGAGAAGAGCAGAGAACAGAGAAGATCTGTGCTTGTTAACTGTCGGAAGCAGAGAAAGAGACAACATGTGGACAGAAGCAGGAGAGCTTCCCTCTGCAGAAATAAAATCAACAGCGATGTAGTAAGTGCAAAGAGCAAGATTTCCTCTCATTTTTTACTCTGAGGAACTGCTGTCCTCATCCTCAGGCTTCTTCTCAGAGTTTGCCCAATGAGAGTCCTTGGAAGAAGGAAGCTCCATTGACCTGCTGGCAACATGCCTGAACAGAGACCACGCTTAGACACTGCTGGACTTTGCTACAGCTTCTGCTCCAGCTACAGCAGGTTCCTGTGAGCATGAGCTGCCACAGCCACCCACTGCCATAGCTTGGGGTCATCACCTTAGAGGTGAAGACCAAAGGAACCAGTGGACACCGAAGTGGAGCTTTGGTCACTCACTCATGGTTTCTGGGGCCAGAAGGACCATTGTGATCACCCAGACTAAACCTGCACTCTAAGGGGTTGAGCCTTAAGCTTTGGCTCAGCCAGTGGCTGACTGCCACAGTGTTCAAATGAGGCAGCATCCAGTGCAGGATTCAGGTGGAGAACAAGACCAGATGTACAAAAAGGAGGCAATATTCAGTACTGGGGATGGTTCAGGCAGAACAGCTCCTCCCAGCCACGTAGCTTTGATTGCTCTATCTTTAGTCTAAGCATAGCTGTTTGCCTACAAGTGCTGGATTCACGAGTACCAGCTTTCAGAAGCTATTGCAGAATTCAGTTTGATGAAGAAGGGCACAAGTAAAGGAGCACGCACTCACTTAGGCACTAGCTTTAGTTAGAAGGAGGTGTCTAAAGACTTTTGTGTCACTGTGGCCAGTGACTCCCTCTCTGTGAGCTCCTCTACATTTCAATTTTATTGACAGTTGCTTCTCACCAATATCATGCCTTTGTCCAAAAGACTGAAAGAGCTCTACAGTGTTAGAAACCTTCTCCATACAGGGCCTTAAAGAACAGCCTAAGCTGCACCCCAGGCTCCTCTCTAAAAGATAAAAAGGTCTTTAATCTCCCATCCTATGAAGGTTTCCCATACCTCTATAAATCTGTTCTCAACCCTTTCTTCCTCACAACCTGAAAACCAGCACTGGTTCGTGTGTGATGCAACATGTGCAGTTGTGATGGGACCCCAATTTAGACACTGCTTTGAGGTGTCTCTGCCTAGCCTTTTTCCCCAAAATGAGCTCCCCAAAGAAGATCAGTCAGTTCAAGAGACAGGTATTATTTATAACATGCATTAACTTTTACAGAGAAAGAAAAAATCAAAGTGACAGAATAGAATTAGATCAGATAGAATAGACATGAAAAGGTTCATTAACAGCTCTTCCCCGCCTACAGAGCCCTTGCAAGCGGGTCCCTGCTTCCAGGCTTGCTTTCAGTCAATTCAGTGGCTTTCTGAGTTGCAGCAGACTCTGCACAGTCCTGGGAAGTTTCATTCCTGGAAGTTTTATCCCTAGGCAGTTTTGTTTCTGTCTCTATGAAGGCCCAGATGTTCACCCCAACAGCCTGGCTCCCTGCTGTGGCTTCTTTATTCTGTTCCTCCTGCCTTGCAGTTCAGAAACATCTCTCCCCCTGCCCCGGCAGGTTCAGCTGCTCTCAGGACAGGAGCAATTTTCTGTCTCCTAGGGAGCCTACTTGACCATTTCACTCTTCTTCCAGAGAAGCAAAACATATAAGGAACAAGCCAGCCAAGCAAAGGGTCAACGAGGGAATGCCACAGCCCTATTGCTACCCCATATTACCACTTACACATGCAGATGCCACAGGGAGGGATTCATCTTATTTAACTTTCACTATCCTGACACTAGACACTGAAATCTAGTGAAGTGGCTCTGGTTTCCCCAGCCATCACATGAGACACAGGTGTCCGAGCACATCTGCCCTGTTCAGGGCACCTCTCTTGGGTGAATCAACCCAACCAACACTCATCTTTCTCCACCATTTAGAAAAGGCACTGGACACAAAAGAGGGGTGATACATTCCACCTCATGCCAGCTCTCTTGGCCGCAGTGCCTCACAAGGAGCTCAAAGCAGATGTTTTCTGTCACAAGCCCAAGTATCCCTGAGAGTCACTGCTTACCATGACATGCTCCTCCCTCCCCTAAGTGTGACTGATGCTCTTCGTTCTTCATACAGCAGGCAGAAATATTTGTTTAAAATATCTGCTCACTGGAAAATGGATTTTTTGTCAAAACAGGAAACCTCCACAGGAAGTTTTGTATTACAGTTTTCATGTTTTGCACTGAAAACATAATAGAGAATGAGAATGGAAATGTTTTGGAAAATGAGATGTTATTCTTCTGACTAAAAAGATGTGCTGTTTTAACTGTCCCAGTGCCTGACACCCACTCTCCCCAGCTGCTGCCTCCATCCCCACTCCACTTCTCAATGAATGCTCCTCCACCTCCAGTGAGCAGCTCCAAATCTTCACCAGAGAGACACCACTGTTCAGACATCAGCCCTAGGAAAGTGTCCGTGCTCCTGCTTTTGTGTGTGCATAGAGCATATCCCTGCAAAATCCTCCTCCCAGAACTCCTCATCTCTTGCTGCCAGGCATCCTCACTGCATTCCCACTGCATATGGACCAGTCAGAGATTTGCTATAGCAAAGAAGCAGGAGGACAACTCCAAGCGGAGAGTGAAGCTCTACAACCAATATAGGCAGAGAAGACAGGGACCAGAGGAGCTGTCACTAGGGTCCAGGGGAAACAGCAGAAGCTATGGTGGGACATGGATAAGGCCAGTGTGGGTGTAAAAAGATCTGATAGCAGCTGGAGGAAGCCAGGAGATGGTCAGAGCACCCTTCTCTGGGACCTTCTGCTCACTTTCTCCTATCCTGGGGCTCAAGCACATACCCCTGCTTCATCTCAGAAGCCATGCAGTACTTCCACAGCTGCCTTCCTCTAGGAGAAGCTCAGCCTCCACATGCTGCCAACCTCACTGCCTTACTGGCTGGTGCAAGCCGGTGCTCTGTTGGCATCCTGGGTGTGTCTTGTAGGAGCACCTCCTCTTTGCCCAGAGAGGGATCCTTATTGGCCTTTGGGTTTGCTCTTCATGGAGGTCTCCCTAGCAGGAGAGGAGTGCTGGTTTCCCAGGCCTTTTTGCAGAAGACTTTAACAACAGCTTTTGTGAAGGGATAAGGTGCAGAGAAGTGCGGAGCGGCATACATATGCTTTGCGCTTATGCCCTGATATTGCAGAAGAAAACTGCTGTGTTAGGTATATTGCCTCTCGTTGTACATCTGGGGGAACATAGAGTCTGGGGTAGATGAATTGCAAACACAAATTGCACTGTGAAGCATACCAGCCCTGAACACCAGATTGTATCTAGGAGGTTTCCCCTTGTTGAGGATTCATCTTCTGTTTTGTTTGGGAGGGGAAAGGGTTGTTGTCTGGGGGGAAGTGTAGCTTTGCAATATTTAGGGCAAAACTTAACACATGGAAAGAATCCTTCAATTTTTTTTTTTCTTTTTTCCTTCTTTTTTCTCCCATTTTCATTGCCATTTTTGCCCAGAAGGAAATTTTCCTGTGAAAGGATCAGGACACTCATCTCTCTCCTGGCTAAGGTTCGATTACTTCCACAAGAAGCTCCTGGCAAGTGACTTGGCATGGAGAGGTAGGAGAGCGCTGTGAGAGGTGAAGCCTCCTGCTCTGCTCCCCCTCTGTACAGAGACCTAGTGTCTATTCACCATACCATCTGCAGGTTGGGCATGGGGAGGGGGGTGCTTTGTGTGAACCCCTCCCTGACAGCAGGTTCACACAGACATACTCTGGAAAATAAAGGAAAAATTAAGAACATCCTTGAAGGGAAGGGATTAGGGAAAGCACACAGTGCTTGAAACGTGCACTCGCAGAGTAGACTGACTTTAGTTTGCAGTAGCTTAATTGAGGAAGTGGATTAAGTTAAATCCTGAAAGTATTCCTTGTAAAGATCGAGCACCCCACAACACGCTTTCCTCTGCAGCGGTGTCCTCCTGTAGCCCATCCCTGAGGTTGCTCTCTTCACCCACAAGTGCCTCAGGGATGAATGCTCCCCACCTGATACCAGCTGCAGGGGCGGCACCTCTGGTCTGTGTGACTGCATTTCCCAGGTCTCCCTGTGTGGAGGGGGCCTGCTGTCCTGCAGCGGTGCTGGGAGGGGAAGGTTTGGCATCAGCGTGCTGGGACAGCCAACAGGCCGTGGGACCAGGCACAGCAGATAGAGCTGAACAGGGAAGGGACATCTCACATGACAGGGAAAGGGGAGTGGAAAAGGGGGGTTGTCAATTGAGCCAGCAAGGGAGTTTGTGGGGTCCTGGTCAGCAAAGGAGGGGGGAGAGCTGTCACTCCCATGGACACCATGTCTCCATGGACAGGAGTGGGGACATGCTTCTGTGAACCACTGCCTGTCCTGCATCACTCTCTGTTCAGAAGAGGAGTCTTTACTATCCGGGGACCCACCTAGGACTAAATATCTAGTTTATTGGAAGAACATGGAAAACAAAAGCTAATCTGGACCTTCACAGCTTGACACCTCTCACACCCCAGGGTGCTTTTCAGCCCTTTGAGAGAGGGAAGTAGCAGTAAAACCCTCCAGTCTGGTCTGGACCAGGGAGTAAAATGAGCTCTGCTGATATAACCCAGCAAGGTGCTGGCTCACCTGTGGTACAGAAGGGTGATACTGAAGGGTGGTATCAAAGGATGAATTTGGGGTTTCTGAATAGGTTTTCTCCTGCTCTCCTGTGTGCCTGATGTTGCTGCATATGGAGGGAGAACAGATACAGATATTTAGGCTGTTGATTGGAGGATGAGCAGGCATGCATGCACCTGCTATCAGTTCTGCTCTTTCAGTGAGGAGCTATGATGCAGTCTCTCCAGCCTCTGGGTATCTCCATCACTGGCCCAGATATTACAACTCAGACATTCAATCCTTCCCCCTGCCCCCAGCCTTGGCCCTGGCTTAGCAACAGAATAATAAAAATAAAACAAACAAACAAAACAAAAAACCCCAATGGTTTACCCCTCAGTGTCCAAACCTTTAGGTTGTGTTGTGTTTCAGAGCTCTCCAGGCCAGAGGCTTAAAACATTCCTCTGCAAAATAAAACCTGAGAACTACACTTCATAGCAGGACTCCAGGTGCTGGCACCTTGACAAGAATATCACCCACAATAAGACTTGTGATTTAATCCTGGAAGGTGGCATTGCTGCCTCTTAGGCAGTGCTGGCTGCAGCTACCAAACATGCCTGGCTTTGGTAGGGAGAGCCTTGGGACTCTTTCCCAGCTCCCCTCACCCTCAGCAGCTGCAGGACACCCCAAGCGCTCTCGGGAATCGCCTGCTGCCTCCTTCACCAGTCAAAGAAGACGTACGCCAGCCCACATCTCCTCCCCCTTTCCCTGCAGGTTGGGAGCCTTTTATCCACTCAGTTGCCTTCCCAGGAGATGAATATTTTAAAATCCTCCTTTTTGCTCTTTTACACAAAATATATAAAATGTTAAGTATGTGTCAAAGTGTCTTTTTGATGTTTTCGCTCTTCTACATGTCGGGGCTTCCTGGACTTGAGCTCAGTGATTGATGCAGGAGAGTCCCTTTGCACATCCCACTGCCGGGAACTCCTGCAGAGGCAGCCCTGGGCTGGCCGAGCTTAGGCAGGTGAGGTTATCAACCACTCCATCAACTGCAGCTTGTCTGGAGCCAAGGATAATTCCTTCCTTGCACATCTCTACTGATTTATTTATTAGACTCTTCGTTCACAGGAATGAAGATCTGTGCTCCTGTAAATTATCAAACTGGCAATGCTGGAAATTGGCCATGATCTGGGCATGCAGCCACCTGCCGAGATGCTTGGAGACTGCCTCTGAGGCGTTGCATGCACCCATGTACCAACTCACCTGCTGGGAGGTGAATGTTTCTGCTTATGCCTGTATGTAGCCTGGCTCCTGAAGACAAACCATGTAAGAAATGATAATAAATACCATAACTCAGGGATTTCTAAGAAACCAACAGTCTAGCAAATCTAGCTCCTAGAAGTGAGTCATATTGGATATTACACAGGAAGACCTAAAGTCCAATATACATTGCACTGTGCAGATCAATATCGTCAGGACAGATTGATTTCTTCCTGTCCCAGCTGACTAGGCATGAGCCTCTACCCTGATGCTGGAGACTTGTTAACACACTTATTCTTTTTCTTCCTTAGTAGTACAACTTCAGCCCCTGTTCTTATTCATAAAAAAAAAACCAACAAACAACTCATCAAAGGCAAATATAAAGAGAATCTGATGGAGTACAACAAAAGGGAGAGATACTCAGGGGTCTTCTCTGCACTTGATTTGCTCTGATAAACACCCATTGCTCCCTCCGCATCTTTGCAGGGTGACTCCTCCTTCATCCTGACTCCTCCTGCAGATTTCTACCACCCGCCTTCACATGCGCTCCGATGTTCCCAACCTCTCGATCTCTCAGTCTCTCCTCCCCACCTTCAATGTTTGCTTGCCTTTTCTGTGAGGTTGCATGCTCTCAGTATACAAGTGTTTGGGTCTTTCCCAAAGGAGGAGTGTTTTTCACTCTGCTGCCACTTCGCCTTTCTCTTCAGCCCTTCCAGACTATAACAGTCCACCAATATCTTCTGCATGGTGTTTCTCTCCTCTAGCCCCTGCCCAGGTTCCTGGCATACCTTTGCGCTCCTTGATCCCCTGCCTCTGCTCCCACATGTCCTTATCTTCTCCTGGCCAAGCATCCAGGTCTCTCCTTCCTCCTGCTGCTTCCTTGCTTTTGGCTGCTTTGGGATATTCTTGATCTTATCATGCCCTCCCAAGCCCAGTTGTAGACTGTAACCTCCAGTGCTAGATAGGGATGAGAGTCAGGTCAGCAATTGGGACCACAGGGCTGGTAGGAAGGACCTGGAGATGGACCTCCAGGCACTGGAGAGCTGGAGTCAGTAAAAGCAATACAGCGTGCTCTGAATTGCCCTCCAGACCCCACTGAGCATAGTGGTACTCAGACACCTACCTCACATGTAGCCATCCACATGTAGACACCTGCATGTAGATGTTTGCATCTGGGCCTGGACCCCAAACTCACTGCCACTTTGCTGGCAGAGCATCAAGATTGGGTCACGCTGTGCATCATGGGATGATGATGGTTCATTGCCACAGTGGTGCTGTGCAGTATGCAAAGCTGCCTTCTCCAGTGTCCTGCTCTAAGGGCAGAACTGGTTCCAGTATCAACTCCAGACCTGCAGATTGCTTGGAGAGCTCATGAGACTGGCTCCTATAGAGAGTTTACTACCAAAAGAAAAAGCAAGACCATAACAGAGGTCACACAGCAAAGTCCCTCATTCATGCCATGGCCTTTGTGAGCTGAAAGCCAGCAGTGACACATCCCACTCATGATGCTGAGGCCTCTGTCCGAATGCACGATGGCCCCAGATGTACAGAGCGACACCACGAATGCTAGCAGGCACCCATTACATTTTGCACACAGACATAAACCACTCTTCTGTCTAAGACTCTCAGAAACATTGTTTTTCAGCTAATTAAAATGTTAGCAGCTGTTAATCATCTGAAGATCTGTCAGCTCTGCTAAAGGTAGGTGGTGGCTATTTATTTTCAGTGTAATTTTCTTAAAAAAAACTGCAAACAGTCACCTGAAAAAAGGAAAGCTGGCCCTTTAAAGATTCCAAACATTTTCTTCTACAAAATGTTTGTTGATGGGACTGACTATTCCCTGGCTTCCCCTCCTCAGATCAAAGCCTCCTGCTCATGCTGGAAGGATGGTATTTCCAAAGAACCTCCCCCAGAAGAGACCTGCTCACCCAGCAAACAAGCACAGGCACTTCTTGGCTTCACCACAACATCGTTAAAGGCTGAAAATAGCGAAGGCCAAACCTTTGCTATCCAGCCATTTTTTATTTTAACTGCTTTATTCATTTGACCACTAAAAAATTCATTACATCTAAAGTTTAATGAGAAATTAAATGGATGGATTGGCTGCTAAACAGCCTGTGTGCGGGTGTGAGCACTGCCAGAGGGGCTGTGGGCTAATGAAATGTTTAATGCTGAGGACTGCAGCGAGCTTGGGCGCAGCAGATGCCGGGTTTGGTATATAAATAAACGCAATGATATGATCTCATGTTCTCTTGACACTTTCCTGAAACCTTCCTCCTCTCACAAAAAGCTTCAAACTTCTCAGGAACTTCCTGAGTTGACGGCTGATCTCATACAACACCATCTCCTCGTCCTCTACCACCTGCAGAAGTGGTCAGCCCTCGTCAGGGCTGGATTTTCTCTCAAATCCAGGCTGACCGTTGGTGTCAAACTCAGTCACTGGAAAACGGCTGATATCTTGATATTTGCTGAGAAAGTTCTGTCAGTCTCCAGGCTGGCCAAGGAAATCTACTTTGGTGCCTCTCTGACAGTGCTGTCCAACTCTTCTGAGCAAATCTGCACATGTTTTGGTTAATTCAGGGCCAGAGCTCTGAACCATGGTCATCAGGAACCCTGTCATCCTGCATATCCTGAAGGAAGAGAAGTCCAAACAGCCTCAGGATCAAAACATGATGCAGAGAACCATGTGCAATTCAGACCCAGGAATGGTTAAAATGAAGCAAAAATATGAGGCAATTACCCCTTAAGAGCTCCATATCGAGCCACAGGCACCAGGCAGGTAACAGGCACCCCAGAAAGAGTTGCAGAATCAGCAGCTTGCATACAGCAACTCAGCTGCATGATAACTCACATTTGGGATGAAAGAACAGGACGTGTCCTCAGATCAGATCAAATCAAGGCAATGCCAAACAAATGCAAAGGAGGTGGATTCTTGCAATCTCATCACTTGCAAACAGGCCTGTCAGTGCACCCTTTAAAAATCTTTGGCATCCTGGCTGGCTCCATGCAGATCACCTGTAGGAAGATGTTCACAAGAAAGCCATTTTAGGGGGAAGTACTGCAACATCAGCTAGCTGCACTTCTTTTTGCAGGAAACTGGTTCTTTCCACGGAAGAGGAGCTGGCTAGGCCCTGAGATGTGTCCGTGTCCTGGAATACCTCTCTGTGGACTACTCAGTTCAGCACTGTCTCCACTGTGATATCATGGTGCAGGGATGTTCAATGTCAGCCATGACTCTCCACCATCCGGGGTGGTTAAGTACAGGCCTCCTTGCAGCTCCTTGTTGCAGGTGTTTTGTTGAGGGGGTGTTGATCTCCCGGCCTCGGTGCATGTCTCTCCAGTTTGCACTAGTGGGTATAAGAGGAGTGTCAGGCTTCAAGAAACTTGGTACATTAGATCTGACAACTTGCAAGCAGTGTGACGGGGGATCAGGACCATGATCAAGGCCAAGAGCAAATCAACCATGATGGCATTTACCTTGTGAATGCATCCTGCACAGCAGACATGGCTGGGTTAGTGCTTGTAAGAAAGAGCAGGGGTTTCCTGCTGCTTTCAGAAGGGAGGCTGCCTTTGGGAACAGCAGGGGTGTTTGGATCTTTTTTACTACAATTCCTTAATCTTCTTGTAAAATTGGCTAGTAGGCTTGAAGCCAAAGGTAAATCCCACAGATTCCCAATGGCATCCTTTAAATCAGAACAAAACCGGCAGAATTCGTCACTCAGAGAGGGAGAGATTGCACTGTGTCCTTCGTTGTTGCCTGATGACATATAAGCCTGCTCTGCTTTTGATGGCAAGCTCCTAAGAGGAGCAGAGAACTGGGGCAGGAGCCCTCCCCACTCTCAGCCCAGGAGGTATTTGAATTTTTCATCATGAGATTTTCTCTTACTTGTTTGTTTGGAGGCAGGACCACATGTTCAGACAGAGACTGGTGACTGGATGATCAAATGCCCCTGCTTCCCATCACCTCATACTCCCAAATGTCATCTTCCCCTTGGTGGACACATGGGACAACAGTCTGGGCAGAGAGCAGAATGCAGCTCGAGTTATTCCTTCACATCGCATAGCATTATCAGAAGACGCCTTGGAGCCACAACTGCTCCACATTTCTGAATTGAATATAGCGTACTCCAAACGGATAAGCCTGCCTCCTGAGTGAGGTCTCAAAACGTAAATGTGCACAAAAAGCATCACACAGCAGGGATGTTTCTCAAGGGCTGAAAATGAGACTGGCTCTTGGCCATACAACAGTTAATGTTTTTAACAATAACCTGGAAAAGAGAGTAACATCACCCTTGCCAAGGTACACAGCCAGCATGCAGACCAGAAGGGCTGGTTAAACACAGCCAAGGATAGGTTAACCCCCAAAGTGCTCCAGAAAATTTGGTAATGAGTCTGAGAAAATGGCCAAATTAAAAGCACTCACCTAGGAATTAATAATTCAGACTGGGTATACTGGGGGGTAGTGTCATTCTTGGGAGCCATGTGTTAGGAAGAAGTTGGGGGTAACAAACTGGCAGGCAATTAGTTCAGAGTGATTTCCATATGTCAAGCCAAAAAGGCAAATAACTATTCTGAATTATCAAGTACAAGGAAAGAGTCTGCACCTCTGAGTTTAGCTCTGGTGGTACCACTGCTGGAATAGCATGTCCCCTGCCAGAAGCACACTGATAAACTGGAGAAGGTGCAGAAAGGCATCAGGAGAAGGGGTCGCGGACTCTCACCCTGCTTCATTTATCAGGGAGAAGGTCAAGAGTGATTTGATCATTATCTGCAGTTGCCTGCTCAGAGAGCAGAAATCCGATAGCCTGGAGCTCTTCAAACCAGCAAAGATCTAAGAAGATACAAAGTGATGCCACACTGAAGCTAGCAATAGGGCACGGAAGTCTTAACACAGAGATTTGGAACTAATTTACCAAGGATTGTGGGGGATTCACCAACACTACAAATTTTAAATTAAAGTGTTCTGCCTAAGAGATATTGGCTTGAAGCAAGAACCTATTCGAGGATAATGATCGGCTGTGGTTTTTTTTTCTGGAAATAAGACTAGAGAGCTCATCTATGAATGGTAGTTTTGCACAGGGAGGCAAGCTGCAACCTGCTAAGACAGGGGTGTCCACCTCCACACTGGCTGGTTAATGTGGAGTGTTTCTTACATCATACTCTCCTCCATGGGTACTCAGGGCCTATTCAAAAGGTTAAAGCACTCTCTTCATACCCAGTATCCCTTTCAAATAGCCATGCTTAATCCCTGCAAGGTAGGAAATATTCTAATGTGTTTGAATAGGAATAGGCTGTCAGAGGATGGGCAGTGACAGGCACATCGCTATGCCCAAAGCAAGGGATGGCGAAAGAGTGCAGTCCTGGCTGCAGGCACACAGTTGTCGTCCTTCCTGGAGGCCCAGGAACATACTATATTCCTTTCAACCTAACACATGGGCAGAAGAAACCATTTTGCATACTCCAAGAGCCAGGCACTCTGCCAGCCCTGTTCTCCCATGCACTTTCTGCAGCAGCACAGAACCCCTTTGCCACCACAGTCACAGAAACACCTTGAAATGAATAGGCATAACACCTTAGCCCCTGTTAGAAGAAAGATAACATGGCATTAACAAAGCAGACACTGTCTTTTTTTTTATGGAGGAAGCCGCAGGCCCCCTCAGGTTGGCTGACAATCTCATTTAGCTCTGAAATCATCCACTTTCTCTGCTATCAGGAAGCAGAGAGAAATGTGGTGGGTATGTCCATTCAGCAGATATATTCCACCATATGGCCAGAGGAATGCTTCTCCGCATGCACACACACACAGAGCTAACTTTGGCTCCTGAAAGGCAGCCTGCGACCTTTCTGCAAAGATTTTCCAGCAGCCCCAGGTGGGCAGGGGGTGATGAGTCACTGCTGGGAGCAGCCGAGCAAAGAACATGTGATGCATGCTAGCTCTCCAGTAGGCTTCAGGAGTTTTAATCCTTATAAATCAGAGAGATAGTGTCTTCTGAGGAAACCCAGCTCTTGAGGGAGGTAGGAAAGGAGAGGTCTGAGCTCCTTGTTGGAGAAGAAATGGTAAGGATTTCCCACTGCTCCTGCTGATGTGCTGTCTCCAAACCTGCACAAAGCTCCACAGGCCAGAGATTTCTACAGCTCATTAACTCTCTCTGGATCAGAAAGGTCATGTCAGCCTTTGCTACAGCCCTCCCCAACCCCAGCTTGTCTGCGTGCTGTGGGTATTCAGGAAGCTCTCCTCCATATCAAGAAGCCACATCAAGTCCCTGCTCCTTGAAAAAGCCTTTTCTTCCTGACTGGATGCAGACAGTCTCCTCTGACTGCTTCCCTTCTGTCAGTCTCATCCCTTCACTATTCTCCATGGCTTCTTTGTCCCTCTGACACCCCAGCAGCTCAATACGCAGGACCCCATGGTCTGCTGGAACTGGGCTTCTCAGGAGCTCTTCCTTGCAATTTGCCTCAGTCTGCATTGTAGGCACAGCCAGAGCTTGCCTGGATTTTGGGTTTGCACAGCCACCACTGATGTAGAGGAGTAGAGACAGTCAGAGTTTGGTTGGGAGCATGGTTGAAGGTCTGCTCCTAGTGTCTTTTCTGCTTTGTTCCTTTGCTTGGCACGGCTCAGCAGAGGATACTGCACACCATGGGTCATCGCTGTCAGGTGTGGGGAATACACCATGAGACCACCCCTCCCTAGGAAAGGAGCCACACTGGGGCCCGAGAAACTGTCTGAGCTCAGACAAGCCTTTGAACTCAGTACACGTAGATGACCGCTGACTTTAAGAACAGGAGAAGCCCAGACAACAGCAAGCTACTTTAGATGTACTGTGGATTTCTTATTAACAGGCAGATGCAGCTCTGAAGTGCAGGGACTGGCAGTAAAGCCTTTACAGTTTTGCCTTTGCCAGTCAGGTGAAATCTGCCCTAAGAGACAGCTCAAGGGACCAGTAAAATCATTGCTTCTGTTAGAGACAGAGCAGGCAGGTAGCAGCAATTTGGAGGTGTTGTGGGACAGTCCCTACAGGCAGTGGGTTGTTTACAAAAGCTTTACTCCAGGTGCCATTTGTTCTTGGCATGTTTAGAGGAAGCCTAGGGAATGACATATTAATATTAATTGTTTGTCAACTGCTCTGCTCGTGTTTTTTATCCATGCTCACCCTCTCCATCTGCCAGTAAGGCCATCCTCAGCCACATGCTTCAGAAGCCTCCTTCAGTTGCTTCTCTCATGGCCATCTCCGTGGTTTTGGCCACACAGGGGACCCGTGCCTTGCCTGGACGATGCTACACCACCCTCTCCTGCTCTTTCCCTGCACTGAAGTTCCTGTGGGAACCAACTCATGAGCACTACTTCAGCCAGGAGCAAATTCATGAACACCCCTGAAGCCATGGTTCTTGTCCCAGTGCTGCAGTCCCTCTTCCAGCCTCAGGCTTTTCCCTACCTATTCCCCTTGCTGATGTGTCCCTCCAAAATGAGGCTGTGAATCAACAGTGGCAGACACAACCCATTCCTTTGTGTTTGGGCAGTGCTTAGCTGTGCCATGAGAATGTCCTGCCATCACAGTGACAGTCACACCAGCAAGGAAGAGCCACTGTTTGGCCTCATAGTGCCAGTTGGGGAGTGGTTTATAGCAGGGCTGTCCTTGGGCGCTTTATTAAACAGATTGTCTTTGCCATGGTCCAGAGCAAGCCTGTGCAATCCCATAGTGACATCCAAGCACAGCAGCACCCAGCCTAGCCCCTGCCCAGGTGCTTGGGCACTTGGACACTTGACAGAGCCCTGAGCAAAGCACCTACTCCATAGCATGGCCCATGCAGAGCAAAGCACTGTGAGAAACCTTGTGGCCCTCAACAAGGCAGTGGGTGGTCAGACTATGTCACCTAGCATGGGTGAGATGCTGTCCCTGGGGCATGCTGAGGAGCCATTGCTCCCAGGGCGCAGAGAGCATCCTACCTTGCAGCAGGCCACAGCCTAGCAGCAAAGCTGGTCTCACTCATGGTGGGTACCTGAGTCCTGAAGAGCTGCAAAGGGCACCACGCAAAGCCTCACCAGTTCCTGGGCAACAAGCAAATCACTTGGTGCCTGCAGAAAGCCAGGCAGCACCTCCCCTGCCAGCAGCTGTGTTGTAGGTGTCTGCAGCATATGTGGGTGCTTGCTGAGAAAATTCTTCCCAAGCTGAGTGCCTCTGAGGGCGGATGAAGGGGCTCTGGGCTCCCAAGCACAGGTGTCCTCAAGTGCCCAAGGCAGAAAGGCATTCCCTGTCCCCAGGGCTGAGGCAGGTTCCCAGGTGTCCAAAGGCATTGGTTCCAGTGCCTGCAGAGCATCCCTGGGCCCCCTGGGCACTTTGACAGATGGAAGACAGCCAACACCAGAGCAACACTCCCAGTTTTGGCTGGAATAGAGATAATTTTCTTCCTGGTAGCTAGTATGGGGCTGTGTGTTGGATTTTTGCTGAAAACAGTATTGATAACACAGGGGTGTTTTAGTTACTGCTGAGCAGTGCTTACACAGCATCGAGGCCTTTTCTGCTCCTCACACCGCTCACCAGCGAGTGGGCTGGGGGTGCACAAGGAGTTGGGAGGGGACACGGCTGGGACAGCTGACCCCAGCTGACCCCAGGGATGTCCCACACCATATGGCATCATGCTCAGCACATAGAGCTGGGGAAGAAGAGGGAAGGGGGTGACGTTCGGAGTGATGGTGTTTGTCTTCCCAAGTCACCATTATGTGTGATGGAGCCCTGCTTTCCTGGAGATGGCTGAGCACCTGCCTGCCCATGGGGAGTGGTGAATGCATTCCTTGTTTTGCTTTGTTTGTGCGCGTGGCTTTGCTTTACTTATTGAACTGTCTTTATCTCAACCCACAAGTTTTCTCACTTTTACCCTTTCAATTCTCTCCCCCACCCCTCCAGGGGGGAGTGAGTGAGTAGCCGTGTGGTCCTTGGTTGCCAGCTGGAGCTAAACCAGGACATGGGATCAGCGCCACCCAAGTCTTCCTGGCCCAGGGCAGCAGAAGATAGCAGAGGTCTCCAATGATGGGGCTGAGACATGCAAGCTGCAGAAAAAGTAGGCAGCCCAGAAAGTTCCCAGCACTGATGTGGGAGGGGAAGGGGAAAATCCATGTCCAGCAGGACTTTGGCAGAAGTCACAAATAAGGCATTGCCTGGAGGATGAGAGCCTGAGTTGGGACAAAGACACACCAGAGCCCACCTCTGGCCTGAGCCAGAAAGGTTGTAAAGGGTTGAAACGTGGTCTGTTGGATGAGGGTCTCCAGCAGCAACTGAAATCCAGCAGCTCCGGCTGGCTTTGATTCACTTGGCTAAGTAATTAAATGTGTGTTGGGCCAGAAATGATGCCAGTTTCCCTGTATTTTCCTCTCTCAAGGGGTCCGTGGCTGACAGAACGGGTAGTAGGTTGTTTGCTCCCTCCTAATCCCTTTTCTAAAGATTTCACCTCACAGTCTGAGATCAAGGGGTAAGTATGGATGCCTCTGCTCCCTGAATACAGCAGCCCCCACCTAAATGGCTGTACTGCCTTCCATTTAATATCTTTGATCTCGTATTTAAATACAGCTGGCCATAAAGGAAAAGGGACTGTTTCCCAGCTAAGATTTGATTTCCAGTCTCTCCGTCCTCCCAAATAATACTATCAAAGTATCAGATTTTGGAAGACACCATTTCCTTGGCTAATCAAAAATAAGAGGGGAGTAAAGGAGGGGAATAAATTATTGAGAACAATTAGCTTCAGGTTATTTTTCAATTTTTTATATTATTATTTGAAATTAAACTTCAAGCTAGTCTACCTCAGCATATTGTACCTCCAGTCTTAATCACGGCAGCAGATGAGAAGCTCATAAACCTGATGGATTTCCACCACAAACTCGTGATCTTTTCACAGGCATTGCTCTCACCACATCCTCTCCCCTACCCTGCAAGCATAACGTATATTTCTGGTTCCCCACATTTATGACCTGGCATTTAGCTGCATTAAACCAGGGGCTGTTTTATCACCTCCAATTTACTAAGTGATATAAACAACACCACCTGATTACCCCACTCTTGTCATTATTTACTGCTTCAGCAGTCTCTCAGTGTCATCTTCAAACTTTATCAGTAATGATTTTCTGTTTTCTTCCAGATCATTGCTAAAGATACAGAATAGCACCAAGTCCAGAGGAGATACCTGTGGGACCCAATTAGAAATGGCTGCACTGAAGGTTGGTGTAGCACAAACAATTACAGCCTGAGATCTAGCAGTTAGTTTTTAAACCCAGGTTAATCATACCCTATCCATTTGTTAAGTACTAATAAAAATGAAGCCACACCAAGAGTGACCAAATTAACTCTTGACAACCTCAGTGCACCAACAACTCTATGAAACTTCATTGCATTGGCTAAAAAATACCCCGAAAGTGACACCAAGTATTTCACTTCCAGTATGACCTTCACAGGGCAGCATGTTGGTGTCAGCTCCATTCACAGCCCTGGAGAGGTCAGGTCTCTCTCTCATGGTTTTTTAATCTGCTGAAGAGGATTCATCTCCTGGTGCCCAAGAAGAGGCAGGGACAAGGCAGACAATGAACAAGATAAAAAGGCACCTTCAGCACCTGCTCATCTGTTGTTCCCAGTAAGCTGATATACAGCTTTAGAGGCCCTTGGAAATGGATGTTGCATCTTTATGAGAAAGCTACGCTCCTTCATCTCCTCCATTACAAACAGAACACAGGCCCCAAATCAACTATTTATTAAAACATGTTAGCTGGGAAAACAAGTTGGGGGGGGGGTTAATTAAATTAAAGGCCTCTCTAAAGAGAAGGCAATTAGGGTATTGATTGCAAGAAGTGCCAAGTTAATTGGGCATGTGACACATTGACATTTTTCACAATCAATAAACCTGCAACACCTTCAAAGAAATCTTGAGGAGTGCATGACCACATCAGGGTCAAAAATGCAATAAATTTCTTGAGCTGATTATAGCTGTTGGCTTCTTTCATGTTTTCTCAATACAGAAAGCTGTCTGACAGGGCAGCTCTTTCCCCATGTGGCTTTAATAAAAGTCTTTGATGGAGCCAATGCAAGCNTTTTTTTTTTTTGTAAGAAGAAATCTTGTCAGCTTCAGTCAGCTTTGCCTTTCTGTTCCCTGCCGATCATTGGGAAGAAAGGAGCTGAAAAAGGCTGGGAAAATCCAATTAATAGAGGTAGCAGAGGAGTAACAGAGCAACCAGCAGTGATGCTCCAAAGACAGGCTGGTGCCTGGGGATTGCTACGGATCATGCCCAGCATGACATCGTGTGCTGGAGAAGAGCCTCACTGTGACAAGGGATGAGCAAGACCCTTCCTTTCCTTCCTTTGTTTTATCTGCTGCATAAAAGCAGAGCTGATGTTTTTCATAAGGCTGCCTGAAATAGGCGTCCATCCCCCTAAATCAGCCCAGGCTCTGCTGACGGCCCAGGTCCAGGGAGAGCGGCCTCCCTCGGCGCCTTTCTGCTGGCTCTCGCAAGGGCAAGCTGCCTTCCAGCACAGCTGGTGGGTCCCGCTGGAGTGTCTGACTGCTCCCCGCCAGGAGACAGGACAGGCTCTCTGCAGACAGGGATCGGAGGAAGGATGCTCCTTCTGACAGAGAACAGGAGGGATGCCGCTGCAAAAGGCGGAGTGGGAGGGGGTGAGCAGACGACCATCTGGGCTGCCTGATAAGTTCTGGCCCTCCTGCAGTGCACAAGTGCCTTTGTATTTGTACAGGAGCTGGACTGCAGTCTGTTGTCCTCTCCCAAACCCAGCTCCCCTCTTCTTGCTTCTCCCTTCTTATGGGGTTGTGTGGGTGCTTTATTATCTCAAGGTGTTTCAGGTGGATATCACTGAAAGCTGTCAGCCTGAAGGGGCTAATCTATCCCAGGATACATGTCTATACTGACTGGACCTTCCCAATACCCAGCCATGGCCTTTTCCATCATCAGTGCCTTCTGTGTACCAGTATCATTTAAAAAAACCATCTCTGATACCCTGGGACTTCTCAGAAAAAGTACTGAAATCATGTTCAGTGCCTTTCTTGTGGGAGGGGAGCGGGGTTGGAGCTGGCATGTCCCATCAGGCAGGAGCTGGGAGCAGGAGGTGTGGGTTTCAGCTCCCAGAGGATCAGGTGAGACTGAACTCAGGTCTTCCACCTCCCAAGTGAATGCCCTACACATTCTGCTCTTCTCTCAAAGGTGGTGGCCCTGGTGCTACTTTAGTCTCCTCAGGAGCTCCGCAACCACTATTTGTGAGCTGTGCTCAGTTCTTTAAAGCTGGAAACCATAACCACCTTCATCCCCCAGAGCAAGCCTTGGGCAGAGAATGGGCCAAGGGACAGGCCCTGCAAGGTGGTATCCTGTGTCTGCTCTTTACTGGGTGCTAAAACATTTGACAGTGCTCAACTAACTGATGAGTCCCAGAGGTCACCTATGCACAGTGTTATTAGGACTCATTGTTGGAAATACACACCCAAGCTAGACTAACTGAAAGTTCAACTTTTTGACCCTTTAAATTGTTTTGCTAAGGAGACCTGGGCACTTGCCCCACACTAACACCATTATTTCCATGGATAAACCCATTAGTACCTGCCTGCAGCTTACATCCATGATTCAGAAATTTTGTTGCCTATTGCAATGCTATATAACTTGCATCGACATGTTTTCATGCACTTGCAGAAACATCTGCGAGAGGATGTCACGGCCATGGCCTAGCATACAGTGCCACAACTATTAATTGTCTATTGTTCGTGTTAACCTTATGTGAGGCTACACTCAATAATTAACTTGTATAATTAGAACTTGAAAGGTCCCACAAAAGCTACATCCTGCCAGTGCCTCCCAGCACACATGCTGCCTCATTAGCAGTGTCACCCGGACCACCTCCCATCAGACAGTAGCTGCACCCTGTGTTTCCAGGCTCAGTGTATTTTGCCCTGCACAGTGGCATCCTCCTGCAGGAGTTAGTGGTGAGCACAGCCACCTAATTGCAATGAACCTTGTGGCCTTACTTAGGAAAACTGGAGGAAAATTAGCTTGTTCCTAGGAGACACAGGCTCAAGCTGAACAGGCTCTCTGTTGCCCTTTTCCATGCTGGAGAGAGGGGACAAAATCAAGTGAGCAATTTCCTGGAGCTGCCAGAGAAAGCCTTCCAACAGGCTCAGGCATGCACACAGCAAGAGCCTGGTGGTGAGGGTGGTCACAGAACCATCCCTTCATCCCCCACCCCCAGCCTGAACCATCTGTGTGGTTAGCAGAGTCCCTGGACCAGGGATACATCCCATGACACCTGAAGGAGGATGCAGGGGTGATGTTTTGCTGCACCAGTCCATCACCCCATCGGCTCCTCACTCATCACAGAGGGGTGAGGAGGTTCCAGTTCTGGTGGTGGCCAGAGCTCATCCTCACCCCTGTGAGAGCGGCCAGAGCAATCCAGCCTTTGCAACCACTCTGGGAAATG
This sequence comes from Anhinga rufa, assembly GCA_013400875.1. NCBI lineage: Eukaryota > Metazoa > Chordata > Aves > Suliformes > Anhingidae > Anhinga > Anhinga rufa. Next base: position 53,091 of record VZTV01104238.1, on the reverse strand, counting down.
GAGGCCATTGAAAAAGATTCCTAAATGAATGCGACTGTGCCCAGCTTACAGCACCAGCTGCGCATGAAGATTCTTTCTGAATCCCGAGCAAAGGACAATGTCCTCTCCACACAGAAAGATGAAAAAGCTGTTGGACAGGCAGTAGGGCAACTTTGGATGGGATGTCTGAGACACCAGGTGGGTTAAAATGGACACTAAGCTGGCAGTCAGGGATCACGCATAACTTCAAAACTGTTGTTAAAAACTGACATAAAAAACAACAGCCAGCACTTATCGTGAACCAACAAAGGAGTCCAAACCACAGATATGTTCAGGAGAAGAAGATGGGTGCCTGCGCAATGGAGTATTAGAGAAAAACCCTGTTCTAGAGAGATATCCTATACCCAGAATTCAAGAATGGCAATTTAATACAAAATCTGCAAGTAGTGCCCAAAAAGCAGACAAGGCCCAGGCCTCTTGTGGGATAGTGCTCCCTTGTTTAACTGACCTGTGCATTTTCATGGAAAATGCCTCTGGTCTTTCCTCCTCACCCTCAACCCCTCAGTCAGGCACTCCTGGGAGGTGTGTGCTCCAGGGTGAACTCCCCCGTTTTAAAAACAGCCTTAAAATGCGCCTTCTGTTTCTGGCACAGTGCTCAAAACACCAGAAAGTTGGATACTTACCGCCCTGCCCACTGTTTCTAATTAAAAAGTTTCATTGATCTCAGGGCTGGGTAGAGTTCCTTGGGGGTCTCTCTTGACTCCAGCACTATTCTGTGTTTTCATTAATGACCCAGATGATGGAAGAAATAGCAGGCTTATTTAATTTCCTAGATAATACCAAGTTTTGAGAGATAGTGTGTACGCAGAAGGACAGGGTTCAAATTCCAAATCTCTCCACGAATTAGGGAAACAGGCAGGGAAAAAGCAGGATGCAGTTCTACAAGGAGAATGGTGAGGGTGCAGCTGCAGGCAGGACGGAGCTTGGAGGTGTCCCAAGGGAGAATATGAGTAAACGAGACAAAGCAGTGCCAAAAAAAGGCACATTTCATTCTGGGGGGCATGCTGAAGGGTATCGCTTGCCTCCTGCTCTTCACTGCTAAAGTATTAGCTGGAACATTTTTTTCTCTATTTTGAGAAAGCAAAGGGTCAGCTGGACAGTGTTCAAAAGAGAATAACAAGAATCATCATAGACCAGGGAAAACTGGTCCCAACAGACAAGACTGGAAGGCTTAGGCAAGATAGAATACAAGACTAGGAGGAAACATAGAAACCTTTGTGAAGGAAGGGAAAGAAAAATTTGCTCCCCACAGCAGATGGGACAAGAAATTATGGATTAAATGGTACCTTTTCAGATCAGATGTTAGAAAAATCCAGCTGTCTGGATGGTAAGGTGTGGAGACAGCGTGTCTGGAAAGGTCAGAGAAGCCTTACCACTAGTGGGTTTTAAGATCACAATAGGAAAACGTCTCTCCAAGGGGAGCTGATCTTGCCCTGTGACAAGAAGTGGACAAGACCACTATTTAGTATTCTTTCCAACCCTATATTGTATGAAGAAACAGTGCATTTGAGAGTGGTGAATTAGAGGAGAGTTTGTAGTGGACTTATCCTGAGAGTGTGCCTTTTGGACTAAGATGGAATAGGGCATAGAGCATTATGTCACAAGCTTCGCAAATGAATGAACATATCCAACAGGTCAACAAAACCAACACACCCTACAGAGACCCACAGACCCCACGGAGTCTGTGATATGGCATCTCCACACCTCCATTTGGACCAGTTCAGAATTACTACCTCTCTTTGGAGAGCAGGGCATGATTCAGAGGTGGCCAAGAATATATTTTTTTCCATCTTTTAGTAAAAACATGGTTTTCATTAAAATTTTTATTTGTAAGCCAGACTGATTTCAATGGAAAGTACATAAAACTTAACCAGCTTTTCTAGAAATGTGTTATTTTCTTCATAAACCTGAAATTTTATACTAATGAACCATTTCTGCATTTACATATTAGCTTTTGTGGTTTTTCACATTGCTTAATGGCACGGAGCATAGCATAGTATGCATATTTGGTTCACCTCGGACCGAGTTTGTGGTCCTTGGAGACAGAAGTTTCAAAATAATTCTTATCAACTGCATGCTGTAATAACTGTGAACATTCATTTATAACTCTGCTTTTCTTCTGCAACTCACACAAGAAGAGGAATCCACCACGGTCTTTCAATAGGTGGTAGGAGCACAGGAGCTGAGCTCCATCACAGCATGCAAAGTTTGCATCGGTGTGCTACCGCAATGGATATTTGCCACCTAGCCTCACACTAATCAGTAATCCTATGCTAATCAGTTCTCATCACCCAAAATCTTCCAGTGAAATTCTTTTCAGCTATGAAAAACTCTGCCTCAAAATTTGGAGTGTCTCAGAGGGCCAGACATGGCTTTAAGGAGACTGTGAATGTCTCTTTGTTCAAGGCTGATGGAGAGTAACTATAAGCATAAGTTTTCTCATCTTGGCCTCCTGCAAGTGTCCACCACCAGCAGCAGCCGTGCGGTAGCACAAAGATCACGAGAGGCTGCACTTGCAGATCCAAAGGAGTGGGTGAGGACTGAGGAACAACACCCAGCAGAGGTCTGCGCTCCCTGGGAGCAAATATTAATGCTCCCTTCTGACAAGAAGATGGCACAGCACTATGTGCACAGAAGACCCGAGGAGTGCTGTGCACAGAGGTGTCAGCACTGTGCTCTTGACTGGTCCCTTGCTGGCATGTGTTTCTGATGTCCCCATCCTGATGAACCTTGTGTTACCCCAGGTCACCATCCACCCTGCTCTGTGCCAGTCTTGCTCACTCCTGGAGGAGAGCTGCATGATGTCTCACGGAGCCGACCCAGATCCATGCTCCTGCCTAGATGCCTGGTTGTCTTTGGCAGCAGGATGTTGCAGGGTTGAGTTACAACTAAGGTTTGCATTACATATGACACAGAGACAACCCAGGCTGGGTGCTGCAGGGCACTCAGCTGCACGTACAGCACAGATATGTGTAGGACCCGAGTGCAGAAGTCCCATGGCCTGTCCTGGAGTCCAGTGCATGAACCATTCGCCACGCAGCATTTTACCCCTCCCTTCCATTCAGAGCTGATGCTGACTTACATCAGTGATGGCTTTGGCAGCTTCCAGAGGATTTTTTTCTTTGCATTTTATTTAAGGATTAGAGGGTTCAGCTTCCAGTGAGGAAACAAATGGGAGCTGACTGTTGGCATGTGACCAGTAGGTCCAAGGCCCCAGGCTGGATCAGAAGATAAATCAGTAAAGGAATATTAACATGACAGAGATGTTACAAGCAACAGTGCACATATTTGGTCAGAGTGGATCTTTCACTTTTATTGTTGATCGCAGCTGTCGTGACAGTTCAAACCTTCTCAAGCTATTTGCTTGTGCAACACAATAGATATTAAAATGCCCTTTACATATTTTCCTAAAGAAGCAATCTTCTACACATGGAGATAGTAGAAGGCAATCACAGCTCTATTGCACTTAGGAGAAGATATTACCAGAAGTGAAGAGCTGTATGACCAAAATTTCATGGAGCTAAAATTGACTAATAGCTTTGAACTTTTTTTTTCTAATGCATGTTATTGCTCACCATGTTGCTGCTATTACTTGGGGGAAATTCCTGCTTCTATAAGTTGTCTTTGGGTTGCATTTATTCCACAAATAGAGAAGGCACAGCTTATATATGTTAGATAAAACCATACAGAGACCATCCATATGAACAATAAATCAAGCTGCCTCTTGCTGGTTGAAGTTTTTCAGCAAAGAGTGAAGCACAAGTGAAAAGCAGTGAAGTCCTCCTAGGGAATGCAGCACGAGGAAGATAAAACATCACAGTCTCCAGGGTGGCCTTGCCCCTTCAGTAGTGTTTACAACCTCTCTTGAGGGATGCACATCATCAAGGAAATCTGCCTGGAAGGAAGCGAAGAGTTTTTCTGCTCACTGTACACTGCCTGTGAAACGTGAGGACGGCTTAGGGGAACAGTGGGGCAGGAAAAAAGCTGCTGGCTGGTGATTTGTGAGTTATTTTGTACAGCAGAAGGGGTGATGTCTGTGGTGTTATGCATGGAGAAGGAATAGCTTTGAATGAGAACAGGCACACCCTGCTGTTCTACTTCTTAGATCTTGTACTTGGCTGCAGCAGGAATGCTCCCTCCCCTCACCACATCCCTTTGCAGAGTGCAAGGACAAGCTAGAAGCAGTGCTGAAGAAGGCTTTATCCCAGGGAAAGCACAGTGTTTTCCGTAGGAAGTGGCCCAGGAGCCTTCCTGGCACAGCAGGTCATTTCAGGTCTCCTGCTGCCAGGTGTCTGCTTGCCTCTGCACTTCTGGTGTCATGTCCCCAAGTCACAGCATGGTTGTGTCTCCTCTGGCTTGTTACAGCCAGCCAGCACAGTCCTCAGGCCAAGCATGAACACTGGCCACAGTGTGCTATTACAACAAACACACCCCTGACTGTCCTGAGATTGTCCCAGCTGGTACACAAGCAGGAAAGCTGAGGAGCACCCACTCTCTACAGAACCCCACAACTCCCGCAGAGCGGCAGCCAGGTCTGCCTCCCCACCCACACGTACCTCAAAAGGCCCCACGGCTTGCACCACTTGTCCTGCACAGCTTGCACCACAGGCCCTCTCCAAGTGAAGGAGATAGATGATGGCGCTAGAGATGAGGCTGTTGCATGAAGCAGAAGTCCTCGCCTCTCCTCCCTTTGTGGCGACTGTCCCAGGGCTTTGGGAAGGTCACTGTGGCAGACACATCTTTAGGAGATCACAGCCCAGATGGTACAGCTGGTCTAGGGCAGAATGGAGCACTTACCAGGCTGAGGCTGAAACTTAAAGTCTTCCTAGAGCAATGCCAAAAGTATAAACAGCTGCATTCAGTGATGGAAAAAATTATCCCAGTGTGTGACTGCTTTCTAATGCCCTGAGGCTGTCTATGCAGGGCATGGATCTGGAACATGCCAACTTCTCTCCTCTTCTGTGGGTATCTTACCTTCCAACCCTGAAGGGCTGGAAATCCCATTGACGGTCCTATCACACCCATAGCAATAGCTGCTCTTTACGAAGTGTGCTGGAGAACAGGCACAAGTAAGCAATGTGAGGCCCACAGCCACCAAGCAAAGGAGTACAGCCTGGTTTCTGCTCCACCTCTGAGCATTTGCACAGTCCCCAGTCTGCCATCCCCTGAAGTCTGGCATGGGTGGGCTGAGCCCAGGTAAGCTTTCTGAAGCAAGGAGGGTTCATGCATCAGTGCAAGGGTCCCATTCCACCTGAGCTGACCAAATCTTGCCTTCCCGTATGCATGCTGAGTGCACTTTGGATAACATAGGCTTCCCCAGTGAGAAAGCTGGTTGCTTTGCAAATTTTCCCCTAATTCCTGGTCTTCAATCACAGGCCTGGATTTTATAGCTTATCCTTTTTCCAACCCACTCTCTCCAAGGCCAAATAAGTGTTTCTTGTCCTTGAAAAGAGTGAAAATGTTTTACCACGTGGTGGTACGGCAGTGCCCAGGACTGCCTTGCCGTCTGGCTCTCTACTCCATCTTCCCCCCACAGCTACTTGCCCTGTCTCTGAGACAGGAACAATTTTGCTCATTGTGGTACCCTCCCCTGGGACCTGGCATGCCAGGGGACACTGGGGAAGCAATGCAACCTGGCTCTGGAGCCAGGGGCCAGGCAGGGGTTACAAGAGCAGCATCCTCTAGGCAGGTCTTGGGAGGTGGTAATCGTGTGGAATGGATGCTCAGCAGTTCTCTTTGTCTATTGTGACTGTTATCTTTTCCCTGTTTAAACAGAAGCAGAAATGGGTAGGAACCACGTGTGGTGGATGAGCTCCCAGTTAAGATGCTCCCTGACTGCACATAGCAGAGCAGAGCAGAGCAGAAGCAGAGAAGATGGAGGATCAACAGGTTTCTCAGCCATCTACAAGCATACTCCCCAGTTCCTATTAGCTACCATGACAGCAACATTTGCAATGCACAGTCCCCCTCCCAAAAGCTGTTACTGCCTGGAAAGCTGCTGAGTTTTCACTGAGCTGAGAGCCCAAACTGGACAAGACAGCATATGCCCGTGGTGGTGTGGAGAGTGAGTGCTAGTGGGGAAGTCGCTGCTTCTCACTGTGACAAGCCACAGCAGATGCCCATTGCAGAGACATTTCACCTGTTCTTCAGAGGTTGTTTGGCTGTTGGTGTTTGTTTGTTTAGAAAGGGTTATGTTTTGTTTTGTTTGGTTTGTAATTCAATATGTTAAAGCAGGCAGAGAAGTGAAAATTGCCGGTACCATCTGCTGGTAACAGTCAGCAAAAAGCACTGTTAATGATTGATCTCCTCCCCCTCCCCGCGCTGGAAGATATCCATGTATCTGACAGCCTGGAGACAATCCCGTGCTTGGGACATCTCAGCTTTGGGGCAAGCAGGAGAGGAAGAAGTATCAGCTACCCCAGCTCTTCTTGGACCTGCACTTCACCTGAGAAATTTAAACCTCCAAGCATCATGCCAGTCCTATTTATGAAGATTTTTGGTCACACAGTCACAAAGCAGGCAGAAGGATGTGATCAGTATGACCTGCCACAGTGCCTGCCATGCTGAATGCTGCCCAGCCTGTGAGGGGACCCCCGGAAGCCCATGGGAGCCCTGCTTTCCCACAGGGACCATGGTAATGGTTGGCCAGAGAGGGGGATCCTGTGAATTTCTGCAACAGCACCCTCACCAGGAATGTGTCTAAAGGCCTTCTACAGCAGCACTGCTCCACGGACTCCTGTTTATGGAGCTGAACACTTCATAGACAGGTCAGGACAGATGAACAGTTTACCATTGCCCCTGCAGACCACAGCAACTTCCACTCCTTCACCAGATGCTACACTTCTCCATACCAGGTTGGAGTGTGTCTGTACAACCCCCAGCTTGGCCTTCCCCTGCCATTCCTCAGCTCCCAGCCCAGCGCAGCACTTCCGAACCACTCACCAGTCAGGCAGAGAAATAACAGTGTGCGAAGCTGCTTCTTTGTAGTCCAATTAACCTCTGCACTAAGATCATATCTTTGCCTGTTAGGATGAGGAAGCATGTGGCTAAGTGATTTATGAGGGAGCAAGCAGGGGCACTAACAAGAGGCAAAGCAGAGGGTCAGTCACTGAAGTGTCAGCTCATGCTCATGTCCAGCTTGTAGCCACTGGAGATGCTCTGTAGAGCAAGCAGTCCTCCTGCACCCGGCTGTCTGCAAACCCTTCTCCTGCAATAGCCGGGGTGAATGCATAACAGGACAGATCTGCACTCTGTCTCAGCTGAATCGATTGTTGCTGCTTCTCCCCTCTTCTTCCTCCCTTCCCCCAAAGCATATTTCCCTCAAAAAATACATTTTTGCCATGTGTCAAGAAAAAAAATACAGTGCAATTACACATTTTTATAGCATACCTTTCATAGCTTATCGCAAAGCTCTGCACATAAAAAAATGAATTGCATAAATTTTAAAGACATGTAATACATACACAGTTAAAATCATGCCGCAACAGCAATAGAAAACAGGTGTGTGCTTAAAGGGAGATTTAAACCAGGGACGTGAGTTGCACACAGGAGCTGCAGGGGTGAAGCAGCCAGGCAGAGAGGAGCTGCAAGCATATACTGATTACTGGGATGGAGAGAGGGGCTGTAAATCTCAGCAGCAAAACAGCAAAGCAGGCACCCAAGAGAAGAGCAGGAGGATAAGGGTAAGCACCTGGGAATTTGAACCCTTGCAGGAATGATGCTCTGTGGAGATTTGAGTCTCCAGAGATTGAGCTGGACAGGGAAGACCTCAGAGCTCAAAGCTGTAGTTATACCCCACAGGGATGCAAGTTTAACTAGTGCCCTTCCACACTTCTAAAACCTCAGGGACAGATGTGTACTGCTATATAAAATGTCAGCCCACCAACTGTTCAAAGATTTCTGATCAGGTGTGTCTTGGCATGATGGAAACTGGGCAGATTTGCAGGACTGTAGATGGACCCATATCAGAACTTGTGCCCTAGGAAAGCAGCCAGAGGAGGTTTTTGGGACCTCTCAAAGACGTATCTACCCAGTTCACTGGGGCTTGGTACCAGGATGGAAAGATGAAGCTGACCTGCATGATGCCCAGGTATGCAGTGTGTCCATGTAAACCTATGCTCAGGCATAGGCTTATGCTGCGTCCTGAGGCACCCATGAGAAGACAATGTCGGCCCTTCATGATGACCAGGCCCCTATCAACTTGCAGTAGAGATTTGCCCAGCCTCCCTGCTGGGACGTGTGCTGCCTGCCCTGGCAGCAAGTTCCTGTGACTGACGGTGGACAGAGAAGTTGGTGCTGGTGCCCATCCAGGAAGGAACCCAATACAACTTGCCACATGGACTGGTGGGATTCACAGGCAGCCAGAACCAGTGAAAACACCTGCTGATGAAGCAGTGGACAGCACTCTGCATGCTCTGGGCTTAGCCATGAGCAGAAGTAGTCAGAAAGGCACACTAGTGTGATATGGGTCATATGATGCCCAGCCCCAGGCTGCAGCATCCCCTTCATCAGGGAAAGGCAGGGAGGGTTTCAAAATCAAGCCTTCTCCTCTCTGACTCCAAGGGTCCCAAGTGGGGGATATCACCTGCTACAGCTCAGCAGAAAGGCGAAATACACAGACCTCACATTTCCCTTGACCAGAAGACAAGGTCATGGACAGACTGAAGGGAAAAGTTGAGCTGACCTATGGTGGAAACATGGTCCCACCCCAGCAGTCGTCCCCTTTCAAATATCAATGCTTTCTTTCTACATCTCAAAGTCCAGCTGCCATGGTGCTCACTGACCCTTCCACACAGCACAAGAAGTGGCAATTATAATCCACCCTCTGTTGTTATCCAGCCCAAGATGATAACACAGGGATGCCCAGAGGCACCCCATGAGCAGAGACATTACTGCCACCCCTGGCTGAGCTAGTCTGCCACCTGAGTGGAGCAGAAGATGGCTATGAGGACTGACACACCTGCAGGAACCATACCATACTTTAAAATGTAAACTTTCTCAGCCCTGCCCTCCACACCTTCACACCAACGGGGTCCCCCAGCTGCTCCACATGCCTCCATTTCCAGATGTCCATGCCCCAGGGTGTGCCGCCCCACCAGCACGGCTGAGCCAGGACCCTGGGTCAGCCCCAGCCATGATCCACGTGACACAGAGAGATGCCCCATGAAAAGGTCTGGCCAGAAGACACTGCAAACCTCAAAGGTGCAGTTTGGAAATCACTCCAAAAAGCTGAGGAAACACATGGAAAGTTTTTGAGAGTTAAAAAAAATGGAAAAATAAAGAACTGAAAACAGCCAGTTTCCAAATAGGAACCCCAGAGGCTATTCTTCAAAAAGCTGTCTCTGAAGCAATAGAGAGATTCAGGTCTAAGATGCTCACATATTTTAAAATGTTTCTTTCCAGCATAGCTGTCCTGGTAAGCCTGCGTGATGAGTTCTACCTTGGACCCAAGATACACCATGATTATGGTTTTTTTTTAATCATTATCATTAATTTGTTAAAACCATTATGACACATGTTGGTTACAAGCCAGCATTTTTCTGATGAAAGCTGTTTTGGCAGGAAGTTCTTGACTGGCTTATGCACCTCGGGAATCCCAGCCACTAAGAAAGCCATTAAAATGAGTGTGAGTATTCATGGGTATACTTGACAATTGTCACAACTTCTGCAGGATGGCCAGCTGCATCCTAGCAGTCTGCTCCGGGTGCCCTGTCATGCCACACCGCTACACTGGCAGACACCCAATAATCCTGTCTTTGCAGCATGCTCCCTGCATTTCTGATTCTACCAGGTAAGATGTCTGTGGTCCCAAATGCAGACTGGTCCTAAGGAGAATTAAAGAGCTGATGATCCACAGCAGTGCCCGCCTGACCATGCTGATGACAGAAGACAGTGGTTTGGAGCAGAGAAGAGGATTCCTGCACCACTAACCTGCATCAGGAAATAATAGGAAATGTTTGCAAACCAAGAAAACCCAGCATGAGTATGTAGAATTGAGACTCCCTGTGCCTTGCAGGTGGGCCCTCCACCCTCCACCAAGCTATTCTCAGCCAAGCATGGTGCTCCTCTGCAAGGCAGCCAACACCACACAGTCCTTCTTTTCTTTTCACTGCTCTTCCCAGCAGCCCTCTAGTCTTTGTGGAGCTGCAAGCTCCCTGCTGACCTTGCTTTTGCTCCCTTCTTTCTGCTTCATCTCTGCCTCATGTCTCCCAAGCTCTACTCCCTGGAGGCTCCACCCTTGCCTGCATGCAGCAGCTCGCACAGTCAAAAAGTCCCTTCTTGTTGGTACCCCAGCCACCACTTTGGAAAGGAATATGACATACAGGTGTAGAGAACTGCAGACAGGCAAACAAAACAGACACCATCCATCACAGAAGGGTCTGCTTCACTCTCAAGAGCTCAGATAGGAAAATTTATTTCCTGGCCTTTGAAGTGGGGGTTTCAGTCAGTGCTATTTAAGCTTTTGGTAAAAACCTCTAGAAATCAATCTATGCCCCTTTCTATGAGCCAGATGGGTCACAAACTGACTTGTCTCAGCCCTACCACCTCCCACGTCTTTTGACTCATCTCCCCACCACCCCCTTCTCATACCTACCACTCCAGCATCACATGTGGTCTCCTCCTGACTCGCTCCCTGTCCCTCATCAGCTACTGCAGTGACCCAGCTCCTCTTCCCTTCCCTTCTCGCCTCACTGATCCTTCCCCTGTGCTGCTGGCAGCTCCTCATGGTCCTCTCAAGGCTTGACACTGGGACCTTCTCTACAAATACCCAGGACATAGTACATGTCTACTGAGATACCACTCAGCTCTCCTGTCCAAGTCTAAATAAGCTCTGCTGGGGCCTGGCACTGAGGACGGGACATATTCCCAGAAGGTCTCACCTGGCACATGGCTGTTCAGAGACATACCTGCTCCCCTCTGCTCTCCCACTTTCCCTGGAGCAGGTGGATCCACAGCTCTCTGAGGGGAACCCTGGGCTATATGGGCAGGGTGACTTATGACAGCAGCTGGCTCTTGGCCACAGGTCTCTGTGGATGCCTGTGCTGGTTGTTCTTTGCAACCCACAGCAGGACAATCTGCAAAGTGCACCCCCAGGCAGCCTGGGCTGCAGCTGGGATTCAGGGAAGCTTTGAGGAGATACCAAATACTGCAGGAGTTAAGCTCTGAGATTGCCTTTGCTCTATACCACTTTGCTCAATGTAACTAAAACCCACTCTGATAGACCTGTTGGAAATCCAGGCACTTTTTAAGAACATTTTAAGATCATGTTCTTCTGGTTTACTGCAGACTCAACCTGTCCACCATGGCAAGAGAAGAGGTGAACACTTCAAGCCCTGCACTAGCTAGGTGGCCAGCAGGACAGCAAAGCAGTGTTGACAGCAAAGTCTCTGCCCATCCTGTACTTTGCAACTAGAGGCAAAGAAGGGAAGGATGCATCACTGCCCTGCAGCTCTCTGCAGTGAATTTACCAACACTTCAGTTTTCTAAAGCTCATTTCAAATAGTTTCCTTGATTATTTTAATCCAGTAATTGATTTATTCCTAAATCCCACTCATGCCTCTAAGTGCCCTCAAAGTCATTGTCTGCAATGCACACACTCCCAAGGTCTCTGAGCCAACCGTGGCCTTGCAGTGCTCCCTGTCGGTGGCCTGGACCAACAGCGAAGTCCTTGAGAGCAGTCTTGCAGCATCTTTGATGCTCAATGGTCCCAGAGTTACAGAGCAGAATGAAGCCACAGCTTAGACACCTCTCAGGGATGAACTGCAAGACCCTAGATTAAAATACAAGGTACGGGAGAGCAACCTCAACTCAGTCTCTGCGTTGGCCATGGGCCCACAGCATGGGGTGGGACTCAAACCTGCTGCCATATGCATGGGGGCTCAAGCAAACACCCACAGAGCTGCACTGATTCACCAAGCCCTCCTCTTCTGCTGTTCACGGTCTGGCTTTGATTTCACTCCCCCCATGAGAAATGCGGGGGTGGGCAGGGGGCCTATACTGCAAATGAAAGATCGCTACACGAGGGCCTCCCAACTGTGCATTTTATTTTGTTGTCATGTTTCTGAGATCTTTGAAAGCTGGTTATTTCAGAGCAAACCCATCTGAGTGTGCTGGCAACTATCCTCAGACAGGGTCCATCTCTGGTGGCAGGCATGGGTAAGTAAGAGGTACTCAGATGAGCACAGCCAGGATGGCGAGTGGGCTGTCATAGTGGGCACGTGTGTCACCTTGTCGCTGTGCTTTAAGTGGGAGCGTGCAGCACCGAGGAGGCTCTGCAGTGGGTGAATTTCACCTGCTGACGCCACCTCATTCCCTTGCTAAATTCCTGCTGTCTCTTTCACCCACCAGCACTGCTCTTGAAATCATCAGCCCTTCAGTTATACAATGTTTAAAAAAAGAAAAAAACAGCCACAGGCATAAAACCAAGGCTATGTAACCACAGGCGTCGTTATTCACAAATTCAGTAACCTTTGAATGTAGCCAGAGGTTGCAGCTCCACTAAAGAAGGGGACAACTTCTCCACACCACACCAGCATGAGCAAGCTTTGAACAATTTGGCTCCAAATCTGCAAGCCCACTTGCAGAAGCAGTTCATTGCTCTAATGAAGACAGGTGCCATGGGAACACTTAACCAACCCACAAGAAAGTGCAAGTCTGCGCCAAGGTATGCACGTGGATGTGCATGTGGAGGAGGAGCTCATGAACTCTTCCTAGGATGCTACCTGGGAAAGATTCAGTCTGGGTGGTGTATGTGAATGGCTCATGGTCCAGTGATCTCCTCAGGGGTACTGGGGTCTCTCTGCAGCAAACAAGTAAATCTGAATAACTTCCCACACTTGTGGATATGGTTTCCATGCTTCATTTGGCACTCCCTGCCTGCAGCAGACATCTGACAGCTGCAGCTGGCCATTTTCAAAACAAGATCCTGGCAGTTTTGGGGAAAGATGGAAAGCCTGAAAAGCCAATATTTGCTCCAGTTTCTCATCCTGAGGTAAGGATTGGTGTTTAGCTCAAGGGTTTGGGGTCCCCCTTACCAGAACAGGGGCTGCAGCCTCTCACCTTCCCAGCCTCCCTTTCTTCTGACCTAAAACCGTGCACGCGTGAAGGACACCAGCAGGAGCAGGACATAGAGCCTGCTAAGAGATACTGGTCACCTGCACAAGATGTGAGGCACTGTGCAACCCACTAATGAAAACTACAGGCAGGTGAAGCTTATGCACATCTCCCTCCCTCCCAGTTCATGAGCAAAACAGGGACTTTTGAAAATTATAGTCCATATTTTCAGTACAGTTGTTCTTAGATGTGCCTTCACAATTCCTGCAACAGTGGAGGGAGTTGCTCTGAACATGGGGTGAGGCAGGTTCCCCCTTCCCCTCACATCACCAGCACAGTTGCCCAGGCTCCCCACACCCATTTTGTCCAGCTTCTTGCTGCAGCCTGAACCTTGACTGTCCAACTTAGGGAGGAAGGGCATGGCTGGGAATACCAGTCCAGCAGTCCAAAGAGCAGCAATGCATCATTGTCCCGAGTTACTAAAGGAGCACTGCCACTCTGTACTGATGTCCCGCACCATACATGTATCAGTGCTCTCCATATGTTTCCCAGATTTGTATCTTCAGAAACAGAGTGTTACATTTAGTTGCTATCAGGTTGGTTTAAAGCATTTCAGGATACCAGGGTTTTGGGAAGCAATCCTCCACTGACATCCTAGGTGGTGAGTTGTGAGCAGGCACTAGCAATGCTGAACATAATTTTTCTGAGTGCCTTGAAAGGTGCAGTGCTGCCATCCCAGCTCAAGAGCAGATACAGCCTTGGTCAGTGGCTATCTTTGACTTCCTGATCACCGTATCCTCCATGTAACACCAGCAGCCGGGATTCTATACCTGGCCCATGATGCATGCCTGGTGCCTCAGGAGGATGCTCTTTCAAACACTAGCCTGTGATACTTTAGTGAGCATGGCATACTAATTCTGAAGGCACTTCTGTGTCTGTCTCCATTCTCCATCTATTAGCAGCATTTAACTAATTCCAGCTTTACAAAGGCATTCTGTCAACGAGCAAGGTCAATATATTTTCTCTTCTAGGCAAGCAGCCTGGCCAATTATCTGTTATTATTGTTTCATTCTACCTTGGAAATCATTACAGATTTGGAAAGCTGTGTTTCTTCTCCCTGTACCCTGTAGCTGGCCCTGAAAATAGCTGCAGTCCTGCAAGATCCCAGCCCTGCCTCTGCCATGCAATATAGCACATCCTGAATAAACTGTGCAAAATGAAGGGACCATTCCCCTTTCAAGCACAAAAGATGAGCATATTCTCACTTTGCTTCATGCATCTGTTTGTCAAAGCCTGACTCTTAGCTAGTCTCTCAGGCTCCCATGCAAACTGGTGCTTCCAGAACAAGCTGAGTGTGATCCAGCAGGCACCTGGACAGCCTGCTCAGGTGGAGATGTCTAGATGGACAGAGCTATATTTGAACAACTAATCCCACCAAATGTTTTGTTTATGTGTCAAAGGCTCAGGTACCATATTGAAAGACATCCAGGTAAGTCTCACTTGAGATTCGAGCACCAAGACCTTGTTGCCTCCATTCATGCTGTCTACCTGAGCTTCCATTACTATCACTGGAGGGCTGGTGTTCACAGGCAGGTGTCCAGCATCATGTCAAGTGCTCTGGGGGTCCCACTGGACTTCCAGCTGTGTCCTCAGAAGGATCTGGGTCTCCCACAGGCATGTGCAGGTGAGATGCAGATGCCCCAGATCCACAGCTGACACCAAATGGAGACTCAGATCTCCAGGGGATGAAATGGGGCCTTGGTCAGCCCCTGCACATGAAGACCTTGACAAAGAGACACCTACATTTGGGGTTTCATATGGGAACCTCATCCCACCACTGGTGTCCCAGTGCAGGGCCAGAGTCCTCCATTTGCTAAAATGCAAATGGTGTCTCATCCATCCTGCACAATAAACACAGACCCCCTATCTGAGTGCCAACAGACCAGAAATTTCTTGACAGAGCACCTGTGTTACTGTCACTTTAAAGCACAGGGAGCAAGGATAACTTTCATACATGTCTATTTTACAATCAAGACTTGCTAGTGTTTCAGCTCTCTGAGTAGCTTCTGGTAATCCTGCTGTGAAATGAGAGACCCTGCAGGCCATGTATGAAATCTTTCACTTACTACTTGTGAAAAAACACAAAATTCACCCTTTGTTTCCTTTAACATAATTAAACAGTTTCATAGGTGTTACTGCATTCTCAGTGGGGTTCATCTTTTTATCTGCAGTTGGGAAGGTAAGTTTTGCTTTTACTCTGATTAGCACATTAGCTTTACATTTACCCCAATTTGTTGCCCTAGTTGTAGGATTTGTTCCTCAACTGAGAATCATTTGCAGCATGGGGCTATTGCATATATGAAGCACAGAGTCTTTGAGTGTTTCCCATGCCGTGCCTTTTTGCTTGACCATTCATTTAACTTGCTGTGGAGACCACATAATGTGGTTTTAGCTCTCCAGCATCTCACAGCGGCATATCACAGATACAGCAATTTCATGCGCATGCTCAGAAGTCAGCTCACCTCAGTCAATAACTCTTGTTTTGCTTTGCTCTGTGTACCCTGCAATAACAAATCTTTTAATGAATCATTTAAACTCTCTGCAAAAATCATAGTGATTTTCTAATTCAACTGTGTCATTTCGGTTCAGCTCATCTTTGACAGTGAAACACATTGCAATCCTTCACAGGTGGGGAAAAGGGATTCTTTGCATTTCAGCAAATGGCTTGTTTGAAGGTTCGGTACAAACTACAAGACTGCACAGTGAGCTTCAGATGTTGTTCCCCTATGACACTCTGTAAAATTCTGTGTTTCTTCTCAGTTACAGTTTTAGCTTTCTGTAGTGCAGTGTGCTAGTGTCTTGGTACAAGAATCCTGGTTCCCTCCTGAATGAGCAAACAAGATAATTTTCTCCAGACACTTTAATTCTTCCAATCCTAACAGGATCCCTGAATTTAGCATGCACATGCACACACCTTTTGCCTGTGGAGATGCAGGTGGGCAGAGTCACAGCCTGAACAGTTTGGGGAAAGCTTCTTGAGGACAGCCAGCCTCCCTGGCCACCACCGAGCCCTTTGAAGTACCACTCTTATTAGCAGAGCCAGACATTGGCGTGCTTGGGCTGAGGTCTGGCCACAGAAATGGCAACATACAGAGATGGTCTGCATGGCTTTGGCATGTGAATAGCAACCAGCACCTGCCAAATCCATGAAAGCTGAGAAGTCATGCAGGATGTGCAGGCAGGACCATTTCCAGCCTGGGCTGAGCTTACTGTGGATGAAGAGCTTGACATGCCATGCACCTTGGAGCCCTTGGGCACCCTACAGTACCTGTCCTAGGGCTCCTCATAAGAAGACCTCCCACAAATTTGATGTTTCGGGTCAACAGGCTACAGCGTCTTTCCTCTCTGGTCTTTTTGGACCGGTCCAGCTGACTGCCTTCAACACCACTGAGCAGCCTCTGGGGCTCTGCCTGTCCATATCCACCCTCTGCAAGCCCTACACCTTTCACAGATTACCTGTGGACCTGCAGAGGCTCCAGCTGGCCCTGTTGCCAGCAAACATGCCCCACTCTGCAATGAGGCAGCATTCAACATAGACCTACCATGAGAAACCATCATCCAGGATGGATTAATAGGGCTCCCTGGGGTCTGTCTTTGGCCATCCTGTTTGGTAGCATTACCAGAGGTCTGGAATGAGCATTGAAGGTGGACAGCAGAGCCATCACAAGCAGCAGGGTGTGCTGAGCAGTGCAGAGCAATCTGGCCATCCTGGTGAGATGAGTTTGCTGAACAGCATGAGCTGAAATGCAAAATCATGCAAGATCTGAGAACCCAAAGGTCCTGCTTCAGGGGTCCTGGAAGGTTTTTTACCCTGAGATGCATGGACTCTGAAGAGAAGCCTGACTCTTATTTGAAGTCCCTGGATATGGAGAGGGAGAAGGTGGCTCTTACTACAAGTCCCTGGACATGATTTCCACCACAAGGGTTCAGTTAAAAGAATCCTGACCAGAATACTGGAAGTATGGACAGGGCAGGCACAGCAGCAAGAGAGCTGTGGCCAGCCAACTGCCCTCTCTTGCTGTACAACCATGAACTCTGTTGCTGCAGGAACTCCATTTTCCTCTGTGAATTGCTGTGAAGACCCCTGCACTGCCTGTTTCACATGGCTCTGATTTCCTGCTGGCCCTGCCCTGGGCCAGCTTGGTACCAGAAGCTATATCATTTCATTAACTTGGTGGTGTGTCCAAAAAAGCCAGCAAAGGTGAGTATTAGTGTGAGTACAGACCAATGTAGCATGGTTACTCACTCTGAAAGGCAGATGGGTCAGTGCAGTATTAGTTGCTGATCCATGTTGTCTGGAGCAAAGCATCTCAAAAAAAGGAGATCTGGAAGTGGGAACATGTTGTGCCTCTCCTCTCCAGGGGCAAGATGGAGTACTGGTCTGGACAACGTGGGACTTGTGACAGCCCCACCAGTCCCTGGGAAAACAGCTTTTTAATACCAAGAACGTAGTAACCTGGGAGGCTCAGGCAGCTGTTTTACCAGACTGTGTTGTCTTTGCATTGACAGGGAAAATATGTCAGAGCAGTTGTCTGGGAGTTTGGGAAGGTGAACATGAAACCTTTTCTAAACAAAAAGAGAATCATAGAATCATTAAGGTTGGAAAGGTCATCTAAGATAATCAAGTCCAACCACCAACCCAACACAACCAGGTCTCCTAAACCATGACCTGAAGTGCCACATCTACCCATTTTTTGAACACCTCCAGGTATGGTGACTCCACCACCTCTCTGGGCAGCCTGGTCCAATGCCTGACCGCTCTTTCAGTAAAGACATTTTTCCTAATATCCAATCTAAACCTCCCCTGGTGCAGCCTGAGGCCATTTCCTCTTGTCCTATCACTAGTGACTTGGGAGAAGAGACCAACACTCACCTCGCTACAACCTCCTTTCACGTAGTTTTAGAGAGCAATAAGGTCTCCCTTCAGTCTCCTCCAGGTTAAACACCCCCAGCTCCCTCAACCTCTCCTCATAAGACCTGCTCTCCAGACCCTTACCCTTCCCCTTCCCCTTCCCCTTCATTGCCCTTCTCTGGACACGCTCCAGCCCCTCAATGTCCTTCTTGTCCTGAGGGGCCCAAAACTGAACACAGAATTTGAGGTGCGGCCTCACCAGTGCCGAGCACAGGGGCACCATCCCTGCCCTGCTCCTGCTGGCCACACTGTTCCTGACACAATCCAGGGTGCTGTTGGCCTCCTTGGCCACCTGGGCACACTGCTGGCTCATGTTCAGCTGCTGTCAACCAACACCTGCAGGTCCTTCTGAGCCAGGCAGGTTTCCAGCCACTCTTCCCCAAGCCTGTAGCATTGTCTGGGGCTGTTGTGAACAAAGCGCAGGACCCAGCTCTTGGCCTTGTTAAACCTCATACAACTGGCCTCAGCCCATCGATGCAGCCTATCCAGACCCCTCTGCAGAGCCTTCCTACCCTCAAGTATATCGACACTCCCACCCAATTTGGTGTCATTTGCAAACTTACTGAGGGCTTACTCAATCACCTCATCCAGATCATTGATAAAGGTATTAAGCAAGATTGGCCCCAAAACTGAGCCCTGGGGAAGCTGGAGAAGCAGAGTTGCAGGCTGCTTGCATGACAAGGAAAGGGACAGATGGCTGCTTGCCCATCTCTGGGGATCCCATCAACTGCGGAAGAGCAGGATCTCTGCACAGCACATGGTGTGATGGCTGCTGCTGTTACATGTGCGATCAGTGTCGGGCTCCCAGACCACATCCCCAGCCCCACAGAGCACCCATCTGTGGGCACACAACAGGTTGTCAGCACAGAAGCGTAACCAGCTCTCAAATACCTTTCCGGTTTCTTCCTAAAACCCTGAGCCTTGGCACTGCAAACTGCCACAGATGCCAAGTGCTGTTAGTAGCTGGGAAATAAAAATGGGAAATGCACCATGTCAAGCTCCATCATGAGATGGAAGTGGAGCAACTTGGGTGAAATTTTAGTGTTTTAAGCCATTGCTTTAGCTCTCACTCATAGCTGGAGCCTGGGTGCTGGACAGCCAGGTTGCTAACTTGGCTCCTGCAGGCACCTCCAGCACTTTCACCCACATCTGACCAAGGCTGGATACCCCCAAGTGCAGAAAGAGCACAGTGAATGATCCTGGGGAAAGTAGGAGCCAGGGCAGAGCTGTGAGGATTTTCCCACAGCACGGGGATGGGATCAAATTGCCTCCACAGCGGCGAATTTGGCATCTGAGGTGTCACAAGGACAGCCAGGACTGTGTCCATGCGCACCATCCCATGGACCCTGGCAGCACTTTTCTGCCTTTGTCTTGTGGTCTTGAGCTCATTCCTGATCCCTCTGCTCTCTGCAGAGCCATAGCTTCAGACTCCCCTGCCTCCACATCAGCTCAGCCTCTGCTGAGCTCTGGTCAGCAGCAAGGGGCTGGGGCATGCAAGGTATACACTGTTTGGGGACAGATGCTGAAGCTGTCCTGTAGGCTGGACACCCTGTTCCCAGAGGAAGGGGCAGAGCAGGAGCAATGTGAAACCAATTCCCACATCTCTGGCTTAGGATGGTCTTAATTATTTCCATAGATATAGAGGAAAATTGTCCACTTTATGGAGGAAAATTGTCCACTTCTGCTCCAGCCTAAGAACCATGGTTGGAGGAGACTCTCCAGGCCAGAAGTGAGCTCTTGGGAGTGAGGAAGGGAGGGTGGACTGCTTTGAATTGAAGGGAGGGTGGACTGCTTTGAATTGAAGGGAGGGTGGACTGCTTTGAATTGAGAGGTCTGGTGGAAGAGGTACACAAGAACCGGCACACAAGGACAAAGCCATTCTCAAGGGAGATGAGGAAGGTGGAGAGGGGATGAGAGGGGGATGGTAAGTGATAGAGCAAGAAAGGCTGTGACTTTTTTACTGGTTTTAATTACACAGTCATGTTCTGTTCTCATACAGGCTCTATGCAATGCATGGGTTGGGCTCACTCTAGTGACTGTGTAACAGTGTCCCTCATTCCCTGGGAAGACCAGAAAAGCTTTACTGAACAAAGTGAGGCATTGCATGAGACGAAAGTGCACTCTCATGGGAGTTCCTTCCTAGCCTTGCATTTCCTCCAGAATTTAGAGATGAGCTTAATTATGCCTTTCTCATTTCCAGGGTCCCCAGTGGGAGATCCTTAGACTCAGGTTTGCAGAAGTGCTGAGCACTTGAAACAGAAGCTAATGGGAGCTATGCTTTGAACAGATGAAATGTAAAGAAATGCTAAGTCCACAGAAAATCAAGCACCAGGGCCTACTGCGTGGGATAGTATGAAAACATCCAAACTCAGACTCTCATACTGGTGCTCATCTTTCTGCCTCAGTTCTCAAGGGAGAAAGTGCAAGGTCATTACACAGGTGTTTTGTGGAAATAAATTCGTTAGCACTTGAGAAACATTCATAGACCCTGATGAAAGCACCAGAGAAACACCCAAGAGGAAATGAATAATTGTATAGTCAACAGAGGGTTTGGATGGTGTGCAGCAAATAAAGCCTGCGGCACATATTGAATGGAGAGGATTAAGAGAAATATTGAATGACTACCCAGGCATGGAATGAGTTAGGGATTCTGTGGAAAAACTAGTATATGATCACGTAATCAAAGACTGCATTGTAATGATGCTGATCAAGAGGCTGGAGCTGAGGACAGCCTTAATTTTGGTGCTTCCAACATTGGAAGCACTTGACTTTGGGCATCAGTGTACTTTTAGAGTAGATTTTTAAATGTAATTCCACAAGTAAAGAGGAAGGAAACTGTAATGCTGAGGCCATAGGGAACGGACTGACTGCTATCTTGCAGAGGTAAACACGATATGTAGCATTCACGCTTATTTAAGAAAGCAAAGCATAGGAGGGAAGATGCATCAGCAGTGATTTCTAGCTATGGAAAGATGAGAGCTGCTGATGGCTCCTAAATTAGCTTGAAGGAGATTGTTTAGCTTCAAGAGATGTTCAATGTTTAGAATTTTGTGGCCAGAAAACATGCACATATATAAATTAGAGTATTTCATAGCAAATATTAAATTTGTCATGGTTTAGCCATGTATTTGCAATTTTGGATGTGAAAAGAGTTGTATTCTCTGTGTACATCGTGAGTGTGAAAGCATGAAATTGCAAGTGGGATGCACATTATTAGACACAAAAGCAAGGCTTATGTCCATTAGCAAGGGAGACAAGGGAGAACAGCTCCCAGGAATGTGGGAGGGAGATGGGTACACAGGGATAAGGGGATCTGCAGAGCTGGCAAAACACTCCCAGCAAACAGGGAAAGAAGTCTGCAAAGAGGCAAGACATGAATAATCCTGGAACTTGTGCTGAATTTGACAAAAAAATGTCCAAATTTAATTAATTTTCTTATTTTGGAAATGCTAGTGTATTTTGTTTGGGTACATCTTACTTCTTTATTTTGAAAGAATTTTTTGATTTCATATGGTGCCAAGGAACAAAGTTTCAGAGCTAAACTCCCCCATATTATACAAGAAATTTGGACACAATAGGTGGAGTAGGACTGAGGTACCACTGACACAAAAGACAAGAGCAGCCAGTGATGCTGCCACAGAAACTGGGCCGTGCTCAAGGCATGAAGGGTTGGGTAACACCAGGGTTGGGCTGTCCTATGCCCCCACTGCTCCACTGTCTGCAGGCTGATGAGTACTCTAGGATGAGCTCCAGGAAAAGGTTTCTCTGCTCTCCTGGATCACTCAGGAAGAGGAGGAGACCTTAAGAGGGGAATGAAGATGCAGAGGGAGCGTGCTCCCCTCTATCAGCATGGTCTGCAGGAGCTGGGTCAGGCCCCGTGTCTCTGTGTCATACCCCACAGACGTCCCCACGAGTCATGGCAATGCTCACTGCGCACGGATGTGCAAAGATCAGGGTGCAGCCAGCCAAGACCATCACTGCAACACGGCTCCCCAGACTCCATTACCCTCCAACAAGGCTGCAGCAATGCAGACTCTGACAGGTTTTGTTCTTTAAAACCACATTACCATTCTCTGAGGAGCCTGACCTTTATTCCTCAAATCAAATGTCAAACATGTTTAGCAAGAGACCAGACTCACTGAACTGCAGAGAGTTACTGCTCTTCTTGAGGCAGCAGGACAAGTGCTGAAGGATATGGACCCCCCTTCTCCGTGGGGTGCTTGATCTGGCTCACTGGTGCCCTGTGCAATGCCCTTCAGCCACCACCACCTGTATCTGCAGGGAAAGGGTTTTCTCCAAATGGAGAAGGGCGGACACAATTATCCCTGAAGAGCTGAGAGGATGACAAGATGCCCTGGAAGATCCAGGCACAGCCATGTGGTCCATATGGTCATCCATCTCACCAAGCCTCTGCTTTCTGCTTCCAGTGTTTTAATTTGAACCCTATTGCAGTAGGAGCTGGCAGTGGCCTTGGAAGAAGCCACACCTCTGAAGATGTGCTAGGACAGGGGCTGTTTCAGCAGACCTGGATAAGCAGCTGCCGGGGGAAAGATGGCTCACCCAGGAGGCACAGTCACCACACACCCCCAGGCAGAAAAGCACTGGAGAAGGTCAGGAGATCCCTGACAGCTCACATCCTTGCCTTGCTCCCTGAAAAACTTGGATGTCTTCCCTGCAGAGCTGTCCCTCTGAGAAGGTGACATTCCTGTTAGGCTTTTGGCTGAAAATGCTCACATTTTTCTCTCACAGAAAGTCCAGTTTCCAAGATCAGCAGATGTCTCCACAGGCAGTATCTGGAGTAACCAGCCTTATTTTCTGTTGAAATGCTGTTTTGACAGGATATTTCTGCCAGGCATGAGCACCAAGATGACAGCTCTTTTTTGAGGTGGATTCTCTCCTTTCTGGGAATGGCGATACCACCATGGCTGGGATAGGGTGACCATAGCCATGCCGTGGGAGACTGAACAGGAACCACAGCTGGCATCTCTCCTTGGGTGGTTTGCTCTCTACCCCAGCACACCCCCATGGACCTCTTGCTTTGCTTGCTTTCTGCAGGCTCTGCAGGCTCATACCGGGCGCTGGGGCTTGGTCCTGGCTGCATTCAGCACTCATCAGAGCTCAGTCCTCAGGCTTCCACTTGCTAGTAATGAAACAAGTTTGAAAACTCAGTGAAATGGAGAATTAATCCTTGATCTTCCTGAAGTGGAGGGCATCACCCTGAAAGTCTTCTGGCGGCACTTTCCTGCCTTGTTACTTTTATATCTGGCCTCTGCACACTCTCACTTGCAGGTGGACAAGGTGGAGCTACCACCTGGGGCATAGGGACTGCTTTCCACAAACCTCCATAAGTTAGCCAAATTAAAGCAAAGCCCAGCTGCTGTTCTTACAGTCAGGTCTGGAAGATCATGGGATTATTAAGCACCTTTTCTAATCTGACAATACTCACCATGTGACATATAGGAACCAGAGGGGGAGAAAACAGCCCAGTTTCGAGCCCTCCTCCATCCAGCACCAGTCGTGCTCCTCCTCCCAGCACTGCCTGCCATAGGATGCCTCATCCTCTCAGTCTGCACTGTTCTAATCACATTCCTTTTATGTAAGGTTTATATATTTACAGCCTTAACTCCAAGCTGAACAAAGTTTTTTCTATAGGAGTGTACTTGTCAGTCCATCTGTCATAGTAACAATTCCCCATCTCCTGGCTGTCAGAGAGCCTCAATAAGCTGTGCACTTGCAGATTTATGTGTTGGTAATAACAAAGTAACATGGCGCAGACTGCAAAATGTAATTTCCTGCAGAAAAGTACAATGTGACCTATTCCATCTCCCTACCTGTTGGTAACATTTATGGCTGTCACCATCTTGTCTAGGCAGAAAGGGTCCAGTCCATGTCCCAGAAAAGTCACTGATAGGGTCTCTGATATGTAGAAATGTGCACAGAGTCCTGCATAAGCCTTTGCATTTGTTCTCCCTGCTCCTCCTTCAGACTGACGTGCCACCAGTGCATCCAAGGAATAATGGCCAACAGCATTCTGGGCTGTATAACATGAGCTTGGCCAGCAAATCAGGGGAAGTGTTATTGCCTTGTATTTGGTACTTATTAGACCACGTTAGAATACTGTGTCCAGTTTCAGGCCCCCCTAGTAATGGCTGTTGATGAACTGGAGGAAGTTCAGTAGAGGGTCACCAAGATGTTCATGGGGCTCAAGCACTTGCCCTAGCAAGGAGAAGGAATGGGAATGGGGTTTGTTCAGCTTGAAGAAGGGAAGGCTTTGGGGACGTGTCCTAGCAGTTTGCTAGTGCCTTTGAGAAGGTCATCAGGAAGATAGAGCCAGGCATTTCACAGTAATGCATGGTGGAAAAACAAGAGACAGTGGACATAAATTGAAACAGAAGAGGTTCAGAATGGATATAAGAAAAGTTTGATCCCAATTAGGACAGTCGAGCAAAGAAGCAGGCTGCCCAGAGAGGCTGTAGCTTCTCTGTTCTTGGATGTTTTAAAGACCCAACTGGAGAAAGACCTCAGCAGCCTGGTCTGATTTCATTACTGATGTTGGAAGGTAGCTGCACCACTGACCTCCTGAGGTCCCTTCCAAAACTTGGTTATTCTGTGATTCTGTTATTATAATTACTGAGCACTGCTTTCTGGGGTGACTGAGAGTGTCAGGCAGACCATCTCAGACTGCTTAGCTGGATGGTGGGATCAACATGGGCCTGTAGAAGTCAGGCACATGCCAAGGGCTTCTTCTTCTGTTTCCAAAGATTGAAAACAGACGGTTGCCACAAGCTGTTCCTTCTGTATGCATCCAAGATGGCTGTTGTACAGCAGTGAAAAAAGCACATGGAAATGTGACCAAGGCAACATATGTGATTCAGGCATGACAGCATCTTCATGTCAAAACAGACCAGTGTATGATCCTAGTAAAAGTGCAGACTGTAAGTAGTGACCCTGCCAAAGGCACTAATCCAGTCCAGCTCTTGTTCTGCAGACCAACCCCAGTTCCCAAAGGAAAATGGACTGCAAGTTCCTTGGAGAAGTACAGTGAAGACATTATCATGCTGGTAACGGTGTTGTGCAGAATCAGTACAGCTGAGGATCCAGGGCTAGGTAAAGATTGAGGCACCAGCAGCTAACCAAATCACAACTTGAGAGACAATAAATATGGTTCCTGAGACATCCCCTTTGTACAATATATTCAGGGCTATTTTCCAGGATATGCACTGTATGCATGTAACATTACAGGATTTGACTGCAGAGGCTTGGGCTGTTAGTGTGGAGAGAGCAGATTTGAACAGAAGACATTAGTGAGCCAAGGGGCTCTGGAGACTCCCAAAGGGAGGCAGGATGGCCTCCAGGCACAGGCAATACTTTACCAATATAAGGGATTAGGCCATAGCCCCCCTCAAGCATGGATTGCATGTTGAGTGCAGGCTGTTTATTTTAAAGGCTGATAGGGACAGGGACTAATGATTTCTTTGTTGCTGTGTAAACATGTGTGTATATACGTGCACAGTTTCTCATGTATCTATGGGTGTGCTTGGCTGCACATGATGCATGTGGTTATTGGCATGTCAAGGTGGTGGCTGTGCAGGCTCTGTGCACACAGGACTGCTGGGAGCCATCTGAGAACCACTTGTCTTGTAACCATGGCTAAACATGCTGCAGCAAAAGAAGCCCAGCTTCTTTCTTTCTTGCAGCCTCAAAGTGTGGCTGATCATATGAGGAGAGATGGGATCCCAAAGGAAAATTACAGTTTAATAGGGAACTGCTAGGTGGGAGTCACCTCTTTTGAGCACATATAATTGTGAGAAAGCTCATGGCTAGGTGACTGCAAGAATGTGCTTGTAGCAATAAAAAACCTCCTGCAGTTCCCTGCAGTATTGAAGGTTCACGTGGAAATGACCTTTTTCCCCAGTGAGATGCGTTGGTATGAGACCCAAATTCCAACAGTTCCAGTTCCCTTCTGCCCGGACACGAGTGTTGGGGAAGTACAGGAAACAGAAAAAGAGCACTGGGTTGAACTGGACTGAGAGGCCATCCCACACTGCAGACATGCCCAGATGGTGCTTTATTACCCAGCAAGGAGCTCATATGGCATGGTTTGTGTGACTGCACACACACCTGAGGCACGGCTGGGAAGCTCAGGCTTTGCTGGCTGGAGTCCAAGGGTTC
>VZTV01104238.1:8370-23352 GCA_013400875.1 Anhinga rufa | reverse complement strand
TTTTTTTTATGTAGCTTTTCGCTGAATTTTCATAGATGGATACAATCATTCCTGTTGTGCAATGTTGATTCCCTGCAATCTTTACATTCCAAAACCCCACGGCTCATTGCCTCGTGTATACTTGTGGAAGCAAGTAACCTGTTGTGGGCAATGTACCACCTGGGCCACAGCAGCTTTCTGTATCTATCAACAGCATCAGAGACCCCTGGGCAGCAGTGAGTGGGAATCTGCTGGGCTGAAAAGTCAAGGCTCCATCTGACTACGCACTGTCTCATGACCCTCCTTCATTTTGGAAGAGAGGAGTTGTGGAAGCTATCCCCACCCCTCACACAGTGTGCGAACACCGTGCAAGGGGGAAGGGAGCTATATTTCCATTCTTCCGTTGACCGTGTTGTTTGGCAAACAGGCCAACCTTCATCTTCCTCTTCTTCCTGCTTCTCCTTGCTGCTCTTGGTGATGACAGGCATCACACAGCAAAGAGGACAGAAGGAACTACTCTGATATGACCTTCCGACCCAAGAGCAGACTAACCATCCAGCAATGTGACAGCCAATCAATGGGTCTGATTAATTAACTCCTAATAAATTAATCTGAGCACTGAGGCAGAGAGGAGGCCTCCTGGTGAAATCAGCCCTCCGACGCCTTGCAGGCAGGGGAAGGAAATCAATTCCCTGCCTGCCCCATTTATCACAGCAAAACAAAGAGTTTCATTGAATAACAGTGCTGGATGGATGAAATGTCACTGTGTCATTGGATGGAGAGGTGTGTGGGCCTGTGCTCATGCTGCTGAAGGGTCCTGAAGCACCTCTCCCCTGTGTACATGATGAAGTGATATATAAAAGGAAATATGTAAAAATTACACAGGAAAGAAACTTTGAATAACAGTGCAGGAGAGCCTCTTTCCATGAGGCACTCCAGGAACCACCAGCAATACCCTGAACAAGGTCAGTACTCACATAGCACTCTCCACTCAAGTTAT
The DNA here is from genome assembly GCA_013400875.1 of Anhinga rufa. Lineage (NCBI taxonomy): Eukaryota > Metazoa > Chordata > Aves > Suliformes > Anhingidae > Anhinga > Anhinga rufa. Next base: position 22,373 of record VZTV01104238.1, on the reverse strand, counting down.
TGTTAGACCTGTAGTTTCTGAAGTTGGAGGAGAAAGGGATTACTGTAAACAGACTGCTTTGTCTGCTGTCTGAGAGAGCAGCTGAAGATCCAGAAGCAGCTCAACTTTCTGAGAAGTTCTGGCAAACAAGATCTGTCAAAGAGGCAGAACCCATTGGAGGTGCTTCGGCAGAGAGACTTGTGTCTTCTCTGCTGCCAGTTCCCTGACATGAGCAAGCACTGAGCAGGCAGGACACTGTGAATGCGAGGAAATGATGCCCATTAATCTGATTTCATGTTACCATTGTCATGTCCTGGGACTCACAGGAGGCCCTGGCACCACCCTGCCCATCCCATGTGCCCTTGCTGTCTTTGGTGTGAAGAGGGTGGAGTGACTTTTCTTGTGAATGGGGCCATCCTATACACTGTATGTACATCTAGAGGGCCTGGACACATGTTGATCAAGTTCCCATTCAGCTTTGCAGGCTGACAACCAGGATTCAGGGCATGTGTGAACCTGTGTCCTCTTTGCATTGCTCAGTTCTCTCCTCCCAGAGCTGAAAGAGAAGACCATGCATTTCCACTTCACTACCCAAAGGAGCTCAGTGGGACATGACTAGCAATTTTTGACAGTGCAGTGGGGGCACAGAAGGTGTTAGATCCCCTGAATGTATCCCTGTCTCCTCACTAGGATGGACCCCACTCTGCAGCAGACAGCAGCAGGGCATGAAGTAGCAGAGACCTTTGCAACCTCTAAGCAAATTGCTCTCCCTTGCAGGATGAAAGCACATTTTCCCCTGCTGTCATTGACCTTTCTTTCTTGATTCCATTATTTCCCTCTTCTTCCTGCCCTTTCTTCTCCAGCTCTCTGCTCGGCTTCCCTGCTCTCCCTTCTGCTCCTCCCCAGGAGCCATCCTGCCTGATATTGACTCAGGTGCCTCTTCTGTCATCCTCAGACTCCAGTGTCCCACACCAGGGACACAACAGATCCCTGGCAGCCTGCTTGCCTTCCCACACCTCTTAATTTTATTCACCATTCTGGCTTGACCAGAAGAGCTGGTCAATCATCTTTATCTTCTCCTTTGTCCCTGACTCCAGTGCTGCACTCTCCTCTTTGAGCATCACCATCATTGCCCAGTCCTATCCCCTCTCCTGCCAGAGTATGACTCTGGGCTCATCAATACATTCAATTTGTGTGGCTTCAACAAGCTGCTCCATTTTGGCTGAGTTGTTCAGGTATGTGCTCTATAGCCAACACATGGTTAATCAGCTTCACAGAGCCCTCTTCTGTTCCTAGGAGACATTGACAAAATGCAACACTATCTTCCTTCTCCCATCACTTTCTTTCCTCCTTCTTCTGCCGTCTGCCAGCTTTCTTGTACTTTATTGATTGCTCCCACAGCATTCCCTTTGGAGGATCTTTTACATTTCCTTGTGAAGTTCCTCATGGCTCTAGTCCTGGTTCCTTCTCTTCTCCCTCCACACCTTATCTGCAACCACACACACAGTGGACTCTCGTATCCAGCTCTGAACAACAGAAAAGCTCTAAAAGCTCCTTTTCTCTTGAGCAGAAGTTTTATCTTGTGTCTTGAATGTCTCCTAAAGGATAACTAGGCATCACTCAAGCTGATTATCACCTTCAAACTCATCTTAAAACTCTTCTTCACCATGACATCTGCCTGGGTAGAATGGACTGCCCCAGGAGGTGCCTGTTTCTCCCACTCCTCATATGGAGGAGATTAAACTAGACAGATCCTTTTCCGAGGGCTGAGGTTCACAGAGATGAATCCTGATCCCCATTGCACACAGAGAGTTAATGCGCCATGACTAATGCACTGTAAATTCGTAGCCTGGCACCTTGCATGCCAGCTTCCCTGTGCAGAACTTTGATGAAATCTAATGTTCTGTGATTGCAATGTCAAGTGCAGGCTTTAGAGTACAGTGTAAGGTCTGAAATTAGTCTGGTGAACACTTCAGCATCTGGGCTAAGAATGTACTTTTACGAACAGCATTGTTTCATTTAGCCATTACAACAATAATCTTTCAGTAATTCACTTTTTCTGTGAGTTGGTGAATGGCTGGTAAATTTGCCAGACCCCTTCAGGCATGTTTTTGTTGTTACCATTCAAAGTATTTAGCTATGTGCCTTGGGTTGCTAGTTGAATTAACTTTTTCTTTACTTAGATAACTTGCACTTCTTAATCAGGATTGTCACAGATAGCAACCAAGGCATGTACAGCAAGGCTTGGTGGTTGAATAGGCATTCAAATTAAACTGCTTTGTAAATATCTGGATGTTTTAAAAAAAATGTTTGAATACCCCAATTTTTTGTGCAGACTATCAAACATCTATGAACAGGAATGAACCACATTTAGGGCTTTGACTTATAATTTTACTCAGGAACAATTTTTTTCCTGTTTTATGTAAATCCAGCATGCCTGACTTCTTGCATACATATGAAGGACTCATGAAGATGGGCTCATCAGAAGCTCCCTTTCAAAGAGAATAAATATCCAAGCAAGCCTTTAGCCATTATTCACTCAGCTTTCCACACTCAAAAGGAAGGAAAGGCACATAAAAGACTTCCAACAAGCCATCTAAGAGGGCAGGAGATCCCTTGGATCCCTCTCTCCAGGCTGGTAACTCTGCAGCATCTCCATGTGCGCTCAGGCACAGAGTCTGAATGCTGCTTGTTCAGTGCTTTTGATTTGTTACTCCACCTTCCTCATGTTTTCATTGTACCTTATTTCAACTTCTGGCATGACAAAATATCTCCATGACATGCTCAGTTACCCTCTATTCAGCACCAATGATCATGAATGCTGGTCACCAATGCAATGAATAAAAAACCAGACACGATGCCAATGACTTCGGTGCTGTCATTTGAGAGAAAGAAGTCATGCCAGTCACACATTTACAATCTGGCTATGCTGGCCAGTCCATAAGGCATTTGTGAGCCTACAGGAGGTGGTGCGAGTGTGCAGTCACTCAATGTGTGCACAGTTGCATAAGGAGAGGTCACACCAGAGTGAGCAGATTATGGGAATGTGCTATCCAGGCAGTGCAATAACTCATAGTATATGCATCGATAAAAATTGTTCCTTTAGCCCTTAAACAACAGGCTGGAAAATATAAAAATAGTTCAGATTCTGGAGACACTAGTGTCTCCATGGATTTAATAGGGCTCCAGACACTCTTCCTTCATTAATGTGTCTCAGCAGACAGATTAAGTGTCCACACAGCGTTTTCTGGGCTCTGAGTGCCTGCTCTAGAAATAATTTTTGGCCAGTTATCTGCATGTCTCATTATCATCCCATTAATCTAAACATAATGGGTGGTTTGTCTGCAGAGTCTAACACCATAAACATACACTTGATGACCAAAAACAAGACCCTTCTGCTTAAACTGCATCAAATATGATCATTTCACTACTTATTTTGCTATTAAACAAAGTGGCAACACATGCAGATCAAACGAGCCATCATCCATAAGCCCAGCACCACCATTAGTGGTTTCAGGGAACATCTGCCCGAAGGACACTTAACCTTCAGGAGTGGTCATTTCATGCTCTGTGTTGCATGCACGCATGCTCACACTTGCCAGGTGCAGAGACCGTGGTGGCTGCTGTGTGACATGCAGGCAGTTTCCAAACGCTTCCCTGTTTCAGCCGTGTTCAGCTGATCCTGCCACCTCATCCACAGGCTGACTCCTCCAGGGTCCTGAGAAGGCTGGTTCAAGCTCCCTAAGCCAAGGTGGTATGCTGGGGGCATGAGGACTACCAAAGGTATTAGTTAATCTAATTCTCCTTGAAGTCTCTAGTGGCTAAATATGTGACGGAGCCATCTGACATGTCTGAGATGTGTCTGACGGTCCACTGCCAGCATTTTGATGCAGAAGCAAAGGCAATTCCCAGGAAGCAGTTCATCTCAGCGAGAAACGTTGTGTTGTGTATAGGGAATGGTTTGACTCAAGTCTTTGATTCATTAGAAATTTAAGAAAGAAATGTAAATTTTCCGTGTACTTCTTGATTTCTGCCTCCTTCATATCCATATGTGCATGACGCATTTGAAAATAAACATGACAATAACTTTTTTTCTCATTTCAGCTTTTGGAGGAGAAGTTTCATTAGTTTATAATTTTATTCATATGCCTGTCTCTTTGCTCCTGCACTTTTCCACAGGTCCATACATGCTAGTGTTTTTACACAGAAGAAATATATTGAGGGAAAATACAGTTCAAGAAATGAACTTTGTAGTTGGTTTTGAAGAGGACCAAGCCTGTAGCCACACTTCTCCGCTGGGGTAGGGAGATACACAGCCTGTGGCCAGACTCTTCGATCTCTCTCTCGCTGCATAATCACAGCAGAGGTAGCAACTGTCATCCTCATCCCACTGCGTATTTTAATGTTTGCTTTTCTTTTTCTTACAGTGTCCCACAGAGGCAATTAAACAGAGCGGGGAATTAAATAGGGCTGGAAGCATGTGTGCATTTCCATGAGGCCATTCTTAATGATGGTTTCCTGGCTGAGGTCTTTCCTGGGTCTGGGCTCATTGGTGCCTTTGGTGGGGACTCCTCCATATGTCCTTGGTAAGGCACAGCCTTGTCCCATCCTCCCGGTCAGTGGGACCAACATTAACTACTGTTGCTATATCACATTTTCTCCAAGATGCTTTGCAAGCCTCAGAGCTGTGGTTACATACAGACCAGTGTTATGGAGAGAGGGTGAATGGGAATTTGTGAGCCAGGGGCAGGACTGTGGCTTCAGGGTAAGGAGAGTTCGCAGGCTGCATGCAAGGGCAAGGTGGGCAGAAATATTTGGCACATATCTCCATTACACAGAAGTCAAAAAGTTGCCCATTTTTGCCTGGTTGCCTTCATCAGTGCTGCTGCTTGCTGGGGTCAGGGCTCAAGGCTGGGCAGACCTGCTTGCGCCTTCAGCCCCATCCCTTGGTGGCCGACCCCCTCACTGTGCTGTTGTGTACCTCAAGCACAGCATTTACTTCAAGATGAGACTTGAGAGGTTGATGCACAACAGCCACACCAACATGCATAAGCTCCAAGGGTCCCCTGACAACAGCACTCTTGCAGCATCACCCTCCTTCCCCCAGCCATGGTGTTTTGTGCTAGTCTAGCATTTCTTGCTGGCTCCTGATGAAACCCACCAGCCACACTGATGAGCCCTGATACACCATTCCCAGTCACTTTTATTTGAACCTGTGCTATATATTCCAATCCACTTTAATTGAGACTAATGGACCTGTAAGTGGAGGTCTGTTAGCAATATGTCACAGTATGCCTGCCATATGTTTCATACTGCCATCCTGAGGGGCCTCTTCTCGCCTACTTATCACAGCTCTGACTGGACACATGTTGCTGAAACCACCAACCTTCACATGGAGGTTACATTTTGAGAAGCAGGTCAACAGACAGAAAAGATATGGGGTTAGTAGTTGTATTTCCAGCCAAATCTGGGGCTCTGGAAGGAAGCAGTGCTGGTGCACAGGCAGCACAGACCTTGCCAAGGTGTCCTGTCTTCCCTTTCTCAGTATGTGCAGGGCAAAGGAAGCCAGTCACTGAGATGGGGGGGATCAGGGATGGTTTGTTGGTTCTGTGGACTGTAAATTATCAGGATAATTTTTCCTCCACAGGAAAAAAATCTAAGGTCCTACAGAACGCTTTATTCTTACAAAAATCTTCTGGCCCAAATCTGAACATCCTTTGCCCAGCATTTTTTCCAATGGAAATGTTTACTGCTGGGGTGGGAGCTCCTAAACATCAGCCTCCCTCTTCCCACAGCACACACTGGCCAGTTCAGACTGCCCCTTTCCCTGTGCTGCTGAGACACACAAAGCCCCAGCACAGCACAGCCTGTGTGGCTGCAGGACAGGTACAATGTTGGACCTTTGCAGCCATCAGTGCCAGACAGCAGCCACCTTGCTTCAGGAGCTGAATATTTCCAAGTGATGTTTCAGGCTCCCAGAGTCTCTTTTCCTCTCTCTTCCCCAGCTGCCCTTTGCCTTTTAGTTTTTGCAGTTGCTATTTTCTTTACTGTAAACAGCCTGTTGCTCCTTGCCCCTATTGATCTCAGCAGCCTTGACTGCTCTTGCCTCCAAATTCCTCAGGCCACCATGTGCACAAAGCCAGACACAGCCCATGAGAGTGCTGCAGCCATATCTGTCTGGACTCTGCCTGATGCAGCTGCAATGAAACCATCATAAAAAACAAGGATGGTTTTTACTCCTTTCTTGTGATAGGTCCAGCTCTAGGAGCCTGATGGAGAAGCATCCTAGCTGAGGGACAGAAGAGTTGTACCAATGGTACAGCATCATTTCCCTGATGTAACCTGGTGTGTGCTGGAGAGGAGCAACCACCCCAAGGGCATATGGGAGCACAGAAAGTGAAGATTTTGGTCTGTTGGCAGGAAAATGAAGGCATCAATGGGCAGTCATGGAACTGGTGATACTGCATTTTGATTGATGTGTTTCTGTTAAAAATGTAGGCACTTAAGTAACAGATCAAAATCTGGGCCAGCCCCATGCCTCAATGTGCCCCAAGGGGGCATCCTTCTTCATTCAAGGCAGGGCTGTAGCCTGCAATAAAAAAATGACAGCTTGGAAAGGAAAGTGGAGGAGACAATTTGTTCAAGAAGTGGTGTGTGCAGTCTAGACCATCAGTCCAGGCTTCCCTCCTCTGCAGCAGGTTTGAAGATAGTGGGCCTCCAAAGAGAGCACCATAGCAATAGATCCACCTCACTGCAGAGCTCTTTCACACTTCATTTCACTCAGGCAAGATGTTCTGCTCCTTGAATGCCACCAGATAGTTCATTCCTCGAAAGACGCTAATTACTGCTGATTGGTTTATTAGCTTGCTGCCAAGAATCCATAATTTTCCTAGGAAAGGCAATGCCAGACAGATGCTTCCTGATCTGAGACCTACAAGGCTTAACTCTTCATGCTCTGCAGTGTGTGAACACTGCTTAGAGCCAGAGCTGGCTCTGTGGCATCACTGGCAGCAGGTTATACCTGCAAATCATCAGCACCTAAATTTAGGGTATCAAAGACAACTCTGGTGACTTCCCTGAAGAGCAATGTTCAGCTCTAATTAGCTTTTTTTTCTTCAAGGATGTACACATCCAAAATTGAGTGCTGTGCAAACACTTCTTCTGTAAAAGACTCATGAGTACCTACATTCAGTGGCTGCATTTCCAGAAACACACTCGCCACTGTGTTCTGCTTTCCCAGGTGGGCTGCAGCTCCACAGAGGGAGCATGGGAACAGTGGCATGACCAGTGCTGGTGACTGATGGTACCCAGGCCATACTTTCTCCAGATCTTTCCCTTTGCTCCTTCCTCTGGGCCAAGGGAACCTCTGGATGAACCCCTGGACTGTGAACAAATCTGCCAGGAGCCCTGTCCTGCCCATTCCCCACTCTTTAACAACTATATCCCTGCTCCCCATGCCTTCCTTGCCTGCTTCCCTCTCTCTTCCTCAAAGACAGTGGATACCCCTCTTCTCCTTTTCTGACTCTGCCCACTCTCTCTCTATGTCCCAGCTTTCTTTCTTGAGCCATGCATCCCTTTCATCAGACTCCTTTAGGTCCATCAGTCTCCTGCCACACAGAGTCATCAGCTCCACACTCTTCCAGGCCAACCTCTGTGTCTCAGCCCCACCAGGCAGGTCACTGCTTTCCAGGTTCAGGTGTGGGGCAGAGAAATGGCAGGTAGAAGTTCTTGGATTTTCTGGGGGATACAGTGACCAAGAGTGCAATATGTCCAGCAATGGCTCCTGTCCTGCCTCCCCAACCAGGCAAAGCCAGCTGAAAGGCTACAGCAGGTACCCTTGCTTCATGTAGGACACTTCCAGGGCTCATTCCTAGAGTCCTGAATCTCAATGGTGTCTCCTCTGAGGTGTTCAGCAGCTCAGAGTCCTGCAGGAGCACCAGTGAGGCAGTGTGGGAGCAAGGTGGACTGGCTGCAACACCACTACCCTTCCTGAAGACTAGCACTCCATTTCCCCAGCTTGATCCATTTCATCTCCTCATTCTGGTTGAGCAGTGGAAATCTTGCTTCCAAGTGGGGGAAAGCTACTTCTCAGGAGCATTGAGATAGTGTCTGTTGGTTTTTACTGCTTAAGCCAATGTCCTTTGGATTTTCAGGGGGACACCCCAGAAATCGAACTCACCTACCACCTGGCAAACCTCAGTCAGCATAGGGCTTCTTGACATATCAAAGGCCAAGGTTTAGTCTTGTGGTGACACATGGTGACCAAGCAGCTGAAGACGAATGTCTTCCATTGCCTGAGGTTTCCCAAGAGCTCATCCCCTGCAGGTGGTAATGCCATGGCTTTGAACCTTGTGCTCTTGCTTAATTTTTTTGGTAGGAGCATATGACCTCCCCTTGCTCTCTGTACAGTACAAAGCATGTTTGCCTTTGATTTGATAGTGTGCTGTTTATCCATTCTGGATCATATGCATCTTCATAGCCATGACACTGTCGATTAACTTGGTTTCCATCATGACCCTCGCTCCTTCCTTGCTTTCCAAGATGCAGTCTCCCACCGTGTAACTGCAACCTGCATTCCTTGTTTCTAGACAATGACCTTGTATCCAGCTGTATTATACTGCATCTTGTTTGATTGCATTTGCCGCGCCAGGCAAGGCAGATTGATTGTGAACTATTTACTTCAGCTATTCACTCTTCATTATTCACAGTATGAGATTCATCCCATAAATGAGGGAACTGGCTAGAATTGCTCTTTATTGGTTTTGTTCCCTGATCATGTTCTGAGGCTTTTATAAACAGGAGGAGGGAAATTACAGGTATTTCAAAATAGCCACACAAACATATCCTGCATCAATTTGTTTTAGTGAAGACATGCTTTCTGGAGCTGATTCAAAAATTAGACTGGAAAAAAACCCTATGACCTCCCTTTCCTTTTCTCCCCTTTTTCACAGTTGATGATGATTTCTTATTGAAAACAAATACCTACATCTGAAAAATCTCCAACCACACTAATGCGCATTTGGGTATTTTGAAGATTTTTTTGTTTTTGAAGAAAAAAATCACTTTTTAGTGAAAAACAGACCCAGAGTGCTGTGATCCCATTTGGAGGTGTCACTGCCCCTTCCTTTCCATCTGCCAACACAGTGGTAACAGCCGAGCCATGTCAAGTCTTCCAGCTCATTCTGTTTCTGTCGTCTACATTAGCTTCGCATTTCTTGGCTTGGTCTTACAATACAGGGAATTTCCAAATGCTTTCCCATTCAAGAATAAGATACACTGGGGACTGATTCACATCTAAGAGCAAATATGAGGAGGTACATTCAGCCCTCAGCTGGCCAAGGACTGCAAATGATTGGGCTATTTAAGTAATTTCTAGGAAATGAGCTGGGAGGGTAGTGCTCAATCAGTAGCAGTCACAAACCCATTAAATGGCTGTGCTGGTTGGATCCAGGCAATGGTGCTGCGAACTGCACAAATGTGAGGAACAGATATTCTGTCTCCCAAGGAGCTTACAGTCAAATTGACTTAATATTCACTCTGTGAAATTCTATCCGAAAAGCCCTTTCCTTCCCAGAGAAGCCACTTTTCAAAGTGATGTGTTTGAGCGGTTTGGTTTAAATCCCCAGCACACTTAGATGCCTTTGCAGTCATCAGCCACTACTGTTCTTCACTTAAATCATGCTGAGCACAACCCAGAAATGCCAGAGCAATGGATTGTAAAGTTGGATTTGCACATCCGTAGCGCAGAACCCCAGTGGGACCAGAATTTAGATGGATAATGAGAATATCCAATTAGCAGAGTTAACACTAACGTGTTTTGGAAAGGACATTACTAAACCTCCTACAGCAGGGCTGAGCCAATTTCTAACTGTTGGAGACTGGAGTGGGATTTGCATGGGAGTAGGAGTGGTAGGGATGCTATGCAGAGTCCCTCTGCCAGCACAAGGCTACTGTTGCCAGACAGCAGACACTGCTCTAGGCAGGCTTTCCTCTGGCCTGGCCATCCCTAAGGGACACTCTCAGCCTTAGGTGAAAAGTGTGTCTGTCAGAATGTTGAGCCCACCCTGGCATCAGGTACCCCAGTAGAAACAGCACAAGGCCAGCTGAAGAGCCACAGTGCTACCACAGCCAGTGAAGTTGGTGCTGGCCAGCCCCTGGGTGTCTGGAAGAGTGAGCAGCAGGTCACTGAGGCTGGCCATGGGTGTTTTCACCCATGGAGAACCCTGGCAGGCATAGGCTCAGGCTGTCCCTGAGTTTTGGGCAATGCTGCCATCTATACTGCAAGGCCTGTGGGTGCTGAGCACCTGATAACATTGCTGGGGAGCTGCTAGGGACGCAGGCACAGGGTCTCACCAAGCCCCCCAAAAAGCATTGTGGATAATAGAGTCATAGAATGTCCTGAGCAGGAAGGGACCCACAAGGATCATCAAGTCCAACTCCTGTCCCTGCACAGGACAACCCCAAATTCACACCATGTCTATGGGGGCATTGGCCAAGTGCTTCTTGAACATCGCCAGGCTGGGTGCCGTGACTGCCTCCCTGGGGAGCCTGTTCCAGGGCTCCACCACCCTCTGGGGGAAGAGCCTTTTCCTAATACCCAACCTAACCCTCCCCTGGCACATCTTCCTGCCATTCCCTGTCGTTGGTCACCAGAGAGAAGAGATCAGCGCCTGCCCCTCCTCCTCCTCCCCTTGTGAGGAAGCTGCAGCCCGCCATGAGCTCTGCCCTCAGCCTCCTCTTCTCCAGGCTGCACAAACCAAGTGACTTCAGCTGCTCCTCGTACAGCTTCTCCTCTAAGCCCCTCACCAACTCCATGCCCTCCTCTGGACACTCTCCAGCAGCTTTATACCCTTAATGTACTGCAGCGCCCAACACTGCACCCAGCGCTCGAGGCGAGGCCGCCCCAGCGCGGAGCAGAGCAGGACAATCCCCTCCCTCGCCCAGCTGCGATGCAGCGCTTGATGCACCCCAGGGCACGGTTGGCCCTCTTGGCTGCCAGGGCACGCTGTTGGCTCATGTTCAACTTTCTGTTGACCAGAACCCCCAGGTCCCTCTCTGCAGAGCTGCTCTCCAGCCTCTCGTTCCCCAGTCTGTCTGTACAGCCAGGGGTGCCGTGCCCCAGGTGCAAAAATCTGGCACTTGCCCTTGTTAAATTTCATATGGTTGGTGATTGCCCAGCTCAGCTCAACTGAACCCCCCATCTCAGCAGCACCTCTTCTCACTTGGAGAGCAGCAACAGCAAGAACTTCCTTCCTTCCTCAGCAAGGACTTGTCCCCACTTGGTGCAATATCTGACTGACCCTGCCATGAAACGTGAACAAGGAGGTGCTTGGGATGTCCTAGCCAAGCACTGGGTGTCCAAGGAGGGTGATTTCCTTGTCCCCACATCACTTCACATTGTTTGGGGTCACAACAAAGTCAGTCTCCTGCAGGATACCTGACAGAGGTATAAGGGGGACAAGCCTTATTCTCATTTCCTGCACCATGTGGTATAGCACTGTGGCCTAGCACTGAAACCTGGAAGAAAGGCATCTTGGAGCTCTGATGATAACAGTGTCCTCCACAATGACTGCATCAATACTCACTCAGCTGGTCTTGCCTCATACTCCTTCTGTATCAGCCTGTGCCCCTGATCTTTCCATGTCCCCAAATGCAGATAGGAGGGTGGTTTTTAGGTGCGCCTAACACTGGTGTCAGAGATGGACTCTTTTTGTGTCATGTTCTCTGCAGCACTGCAAACAACAGCCATGCTTAGCAAATAGATTAACACCATTGTTTACTCATGAAACATTTATGATAAATTTCAGTTGTGTTAAAAAAAAGACAAACAGTAAACTAAACATGAATAACGACTTAGATTAAGTGTTAGAGGAGTCTTTCTTTCTACAAATGCACAGAAGTCAATTCATCAGGTGATTTAGCACAAACCCCAGGAGCTCTACAGACATCTTCCTGCATGTTAAGAGGAGTGATTGCTTGAAATGGGTCTGCTGATCAGGGTGATCCCCATGATCTTCATGTCCTCCTGGCAATATTGCAAGAAATAACTGGTGACAGAAAGGTCTTTCCATGGCTATGTTGGTCTGGTTGTTAATACACAGATTGATGTCAGTGCATACTTTTTCCCAGCAGCTTCAGTAGTTTAACAAGCATTTTGAAGAACTTGTCTAAATAAGCTGAGAAGTCCTGCTTTCCACCCATGGTGCCTACAGCAGAGTTGAGTGACAATCTGGACAGTGAAGGATGGACTTACAAAGAAACAGCCCTCTTCCCTAAGTGTTTTGGGTCATGCTAAATGCACTTGCAAAACCATTTCCTCATGCTCTGGGACTCACTGCATGGACACTCTGGGGTCAGGACCAAAAGTTCATGGGGGAGAAACTACTTCAGATTAAAAGGAAGAACTTTCACTTGTGGATAGAAGAAATATTTTATGTAACCAAACACAAAACATTTCCTTTCCCTCCAGGGTCTTACTGAGACATCCATCACACCATAGCAGAGAAAAGGGCCATGTAGCGCAGCACAGCTTCTGTCCTCTGCAGCTGTGGGTGAGGGAGACTTCTCTTCCAGCCAAAGGAACGTGACTCCTGTTCCCAGGAGAGGGTCTAATCTGTCTTTGAAACAGTAGATCTCAGAGCTTGGGAAAGAAAAGTGGTTCTCAATATATTTGCATTTCCATAGCATCTCCCTCTTACTGGATGATCTGATTTACATGCGTTTTCTTTCCCCAGCACTCAGACACTGAAAACAACATTTAAATGTGCTCCTCCAAGGGTGCAGAATCCCCAGCACTCTGGCGGTAGAGTTTTGGGTGGGCCAACTGTGGCAGGTGCAACCCACCCTTATAGAGACCAGGGCTTTCTGACTTAAAGCAGAGCAGCCACTGCTGTTTTTCGCACCCTTACTTTTGCGCCCTTGCTGCCTTGCTGTGACTGCTGTCACGTGCGCAGTTGCCGAAAGACGAAGCCCTCGGCAACTGGAAACAGACATGACCATCTATGACCACAGATCAGATTTGACTAGGGTGTAAATGGAGCTCTGCCGGGGGGCCTGTTGAGTCGGTCCTCCTCAGAGCAGCAGGTCTGCAGCTGGGGACTCTCCCTTTAGGTCAGGATGATGCCTAAGGTAACTCCTCGAGATTGAGAGACCTCATCTTCTTAGGTGAGTGATTGTGCATTTTGGATCCTCATTCTAAAAACCTTAAGAATTCTTAAGTGAGCTGTGCAGTAATAGTTCCCACCTGGCATCCTGAACCTGTGATTAACTAATGTTTGCTAGAGCACTGAATTGACCTTACTTGAAATAAATTTCATTGAAGTATAATATCTGATCAGTTTACATTGATAAGCCTCCACGACAGCAATGGACATTCAGAAATAGCTGCAGCTTCTCCAGGCAGAAATGTTCATGATCCCTGTTGGTCGTCAAGGCAGGAAATCCATGGCTTTTAGGATAAATTACCCTCTGTGTCTGGCTCATGAAGTTTTTGCCTGGGCACTTAGACAGGAGGGAAAAGCAAGCTTAAGAGTATCCTGAGTAGTTACAGATGAGCATGCATAGGGAAGAGCAAAGTGAAGATGATTCTGGCAGGGGCACTCCCTGCCTCCTATGAGACTTCAGTGCTACAAGAGCTTCCTCCAGCAAACTGCTGCAAATCACAAGGGGAGGTGTGGGTGCTCTGCCTCTGAGAGGGAGAGCTGCAGGAACATTCATCAGGCTTTGGGCAGAGCTTTTATGAAAGCTCATTTTATTTGGTGTAAGGCATTTGTATAACTTATAAACTTTTATTGAACCTCTGTCAATAAAAACCTTAATGAACATCAAATAGTGAAAATAATAAAAATCTTAATTGAAGTCAGCAATACCAGCTTTACAGTAAAACATAAACCCCAACAAAAAGCAGCATACATTTGATAGGGTAACAGCACAGATAGGTACATATCTTTAAAAGTACTGAGTCCCCATATGGTCATGCTGCTCTGCTCCCAGGAATGTAGATGCTGGGTTTCTAACGGCTGATC
>VZTV01104232.1:219-26467 GCA_013400875.1 Anhinga rufa | reverse complement strand
TCTGATCATTTTTCTGGCCCTATTTCTCAAAAATTAGATAAATGCCTTCTTGGCTTGTGTATTTTGTTTGTATGTTTTAAGCTGTCAGTCCTGTTCAGTGTATGTCCAGTTCAAAAGAAGAGCTCAAAATAAGAAGGCGGCCATACAATCCATTAAGACATTCTCATAATATTTTGGCTCACAGTGTGTGTTCAGGCTCAGAAGATAGCAACATTTCTGTCACATAAAAGTGGATTTAAAATGCTAATAAATGGAGTTCTTTCCCCTTAGATCTTTCACACCTTCTTAGCACATGGTAAATATTATATAAAATGGTGGAGGGTCAGACTACTTCTCTTCTGAATGCATAAGAGGATGGATGGATTTAATTCAGTTTGGATATCTGACCCTAGTAGAATCTCCTACCCAGGGTTAGCCACTTACCCCTCTAGTCTGTCCGCTGTAGGTCTGACCCCGATCTTCAATTTCAAAGGATATTTGGTAGCTGGGGAGCAAAAAGCTGCCCATTTCATTGCTGCACAGTGCTTTAGAGTTAGGCAATCAGCTTACAGAAATTGCAGCTCCCATTTTATGAATTCCCACCAAATCCTGAACTTTCTCAACAAAGTTACATGCTGCCTTCTCCTCCTTTTCTACAATGGTCACACTTCTAAAAGCGTATGTCGTAGAGTTCATGCCCAGACCTGGTGTGCAATTCTTATTCCTAAACTGACCTTGCTGTGACCCCAGCACTCTCTGTGCCTGCGCTGATCTGGTTAACACCACACAGATAATGAAGTCTTCAAATTTTGTTTCCAGGGATTGTTTCCTACTGCATTATTTTGATTATAAAATACTGCTGTATCTGTACATATGTATCAGGGTGTCACAACTTACATACCAATATGTATTAGCATTTCTTCAATCAAGCAAAAACTTGCACATTTTTTCTTTAGCTCCTGCTTCATTACTTGTGATTCATCATTTCCAGTGTTTTGTTCTGATAAATCTTCAACATGGTTTCATTTTTCTGCTATTATACAGTGTCAACTAGCTCGCAAAACCAGAAGAATAGTTATTAAAATGTTCACGCTTCACAAATAATATTTTGACTGTTGGATAGATATAAAAGTCCAGTAGGAAAAATATTCTGACATGATTTGTAACATGCTATCTTTCAAATGGCAAAAAATATCAAAATATAATTGAAACAGCCTGTTCATGATGCAATCCCCTTCCCATTTTGAAATGAATGAAGGAAGCCCACAGTATGCATTTTTCTGTGAATCTCAGGGCTTAGATCTACACAATATATCTNAGTTAAGCAACTTTTCACAAAAGAAAAATAAACAACAAATATTGTGATTGTTTTGATAGTGTATGACTTTCATTACTGAAAGTATTTCTATATATGTTTAATTTTAATACATAATTATGAGATGAATTTTTATATGAGTATTAGTAGGATTTGGGCCATCATGTTTAATGGAATGAGAAGGTGAAAGTGGAACCGTGAAAACACAAGTCGTCTTGTTAAAATGAAACCATTAGCTTAATACAAGATGCAGAAAATATACTGAAGAGATGAGAAATCCTGCTTGTTAAATGTTTATGATGTGCACCTTGTTTAAAAAGCAGAATGTTTAGCTTTCCCTCTCTCTCTGTAATGTGTTGACCAGATTTTTCTCTGCAGATTCCTTTGGGCAGGGAAGCCACCTTGTGTAATGTAAGATTAACAAAAAATCATCTGCATGAAACATTGATAGACTTGTGTATGAAATACCATAAACTGTGCCTTTTCTATATATACACTGTAATATAAAAAATGAGATTTGATAGACCTGTATGTCTAGAAAATATACTTATGCATGGACACATATGTCTGAAAATATACACATGAATATGTTATATAGGTGTCTTTCTTCTCCCTGCAAGGTTAAGCTATCTGATTAAATCAAACTCTATTCTTTCTGTTTCATCCATCACTATCAGCAGATAGCAGAAACAGCATGAACCTTCTGAAATATTTTTTTTTGTTTTTATGATGTGTGAGGCAGAAAGAAAGAAGGTTTAATTTAATCTGTTGGATTGACTTTACAGAGATGATAGTAACAGAAGCAGTATCTTCAGCTAAGTAACCTGAACAAACATGATATGGAAATAAAAAAGAAGTTTATAAATACAGTACTTGAGCCTCACTTCTGCCTGCCCCTTTTATAAGGACTCTTGAACAAGCCACCTCCTATTACAAGCAAATTTGCCATAAGCGGGATGATGGGTGCTCTGTTATTGGGGTTTTNTTTTTTTTTTTTGTTATTCTTGTTTCTTTTTTCCTTCTATTTCTCTTTTCCTTGTTTCTTATTAGCTTTCTGGAAGATCCCTTTGATGTATGTGCTCATATTATTTAGTGAATTTCTCATTTGGTTACAAGTGAAAATAGAAAACCCAGAACACCTATAATGTGTTTTGGCTTATACTGATTCTAGTCCTTCAAGGCAGCTATTGCTTTGCATTTGTTTTTTACAGTGATACATATTTATTTAATGAAACTATCTTAGCAATAACGCAGGTTCTTAGGAACAATTTTCTAGATAAAAGTTTTTTAAATTGGATGTGAAATCAGAACGGTTTGATTTTTTTTAATGACTTTTCCATATAGAATGGTTTGGTTTGGACGCCAATAAAATTTAGAGTAAAAGGAAATTTAGGGTATATAGATAGAAACAGCATGTGTTTCTTTGAGACCTCTATCTAACCTCTTCCCTACCCAAATAAACTCAGTCTAGATTTGAGTTGCAAATTAAGAAATGCCTAATCCTAACCCTTTCACAGTTTAACACTCACTCACAGTTCTTTGCGACTGCCATATCTTCTGAATTAGAAGGTAAAAATACTTTTGAGATTCTAACTATAACTATACAAATAAATTCTTATTTTCATTAGCAAAGTAACTGGTTAAAGCATTAAGATTTCATGTCTGGTTTTAATTCAGTTTCATGCTAGGGTGTGACTTACAAAGTACCAGCAATCTCAACTGTTTTCTTCTTGAGAGTCAACCCCTAACCTTTGTCATTCTTACCTGCATCCATCCTGGAAAGAACTCTAGTAGCTAAGGTCATTACAAAATTTGAAATGCATTTTATAGATACTGCAAATGTAACTTTGGACATGCTATAGTGTTCAGCTCTGTATAAGGGAGGAGTTAAGGTGGATTTCAATTATCTGTATTATTTCCAATTTCAAAACTGAGTGCAGGGTGGCATGTGAAGTTGAGCCATTGTCTAATTCTAACAGCTTTCTCTACTACTACAAATGGGTTTTTTGTTGTTGTCTGTGAATGATAATTTAGTTTGCTACTTCTAAAGAATTAGGTACCCTAGATTTCTGCAAGGCAATGCTGAGACTTTGAGAAATGTTTGTTCAAGCTTATACGAGTTCATCTACAGAAACCCTATGACAGCAAAAATTCTCTTTCACCAGGTCCAAGCTCTGTTTGTGATTTTATGCTACCACAGTAGTGTAAAACTTGTGCAGTCCATGTGAGATCCTTCCTCACATATTCATTAATTGTTGAAATTACCCTAGGGGTATAAAAGTAGAGACTGACAGTATTCAGAATTCACTGATATAGAATGTCAGCTTTATAAATTTGTTACTTAATGTACTCTTCAAATTGTTGAATATCAGCTTTTTTGCTTCCTCGCCAAGCTATTCTAACTTAGCACTGACAAGAAGTTTTAGTAAGGAACAGTGTCAGGTTTTTACACTTTAAGAGAAGTTGATTCTGCTTATGAAGTCCTCTTGGGTAGCAATGAAATATGTTCTTAAATGGACATAGTACAGAGAGAGGCAATGGTGTTATCCTAAAGCTCCCATGTTAACCTTATTAACAGAAGTTAAATACAGGATAATTTAGTAATGACTGCAATATATAAGAACAGATGGCTGCTGGATGACTTCCTTCTGTGTACCGAAAAATTCCAATTAAGGCAAAATTAAATGAATTAATAATATCATAAAACTGCTATTCTACTTTTTACTATGGATTATGCCCCCCTTATCAGGGAAAATTGCATTAATTGCTTCAAGAAAGGAACCATTCAGTGGCTGCAGAAAACTTGGTGGTGAACTGTTCCACTTCCTGCCATTGCACAGTTATGCATAATGTGACCACATGGAATTCACAAATTGTAAGTAGGAAAAGAGTGCAGCGAGTTATTTGCTCCCAAAGCGCTCTGTCATTTAAGAAACTGGAGAATCTCCAAGAGCTGTATCATAGTATTAAAAGTTTTTATCCATGCTGGGTAGCCATTAGAAAGAGATATGCATAAGAATACCTGACATTACACTCAATAAAGGACATTATTATGCTTGGTCCATTGCATAGCCTGCAAACATATTATTATACTATGTTCCGTAAGCAGCACTAAATATGATTGTACTAAGCTTTCTCTATGTATAGTAGGTCATGATTTTGACTGAGGAGGGGTTAGAAGGGGGTGAGGAACTACCTGATATTGCTTTCAAATCATTTATTTCAATTGATAGCATTTTGCTGTGTCCTTGAATAGGATATCTTGACCTTCGTTTGTATGAGATGTTAATTATTTCTAGTGAGTGAGACACTAAATCAATGCTTGCTGTTTTTTAGGTTTCTGTGACCCAGTCTTGTCCAGGTCTCTGGGGCCTAGTTGTACTCAGGGTACAGTGAGGGTACAATGTATCTTTATGTTGCAAACAATATAACTATTGTGTCACCAAAGGGTGGATTTACACTTTTTATTTGTTATTTTCTTAAGTCTTTCATGTCCAAACTCACCTTACTGGTCTGGTCTGTTCAGATGCAAGACCCCACCCAGGTAAGGGCTTCAGGTAAATTCTGAAGCAAAACTTGGAGTTGCTTTACCTTTTGTAGTCTTTTTGTTGGATCTGGCAAGGATAGGTTGGGTATCTGGCACTCAGCCTAAATGATACCCTGCAATCTCCACAGAACACCTCAGCAAAAAAAGCACAGTGCTTTGGCAGGAATAGCTGGGAATTAAATACAGAGAGAGGGAAACAGAACAGTCTCAGACCAGAACAGAACTAACCCAAACACATGCAAAGTCAATCCCCTCTATAGCCACCCTTTTCTGCAACACAGTGTACTGCCCACCTGCCCAGCTGTAGTGCATTGGGCTTGGATGCACTGGGTATAGTTACAGTTGCAAGAGTCCTTTAGGGTCCTACCATAAGCCCTGACATCTCAAAAAGTGAGGGCTGATGGATTATGTGGCAGCCTGGCCTCAGACTGCCCTCACCATGTAATAGTGTGGTCACACCTCACGTGGGCTGGAGTAATTCTGCAGCTGCTGGAACATCATGACTGTAGACAGTCAGAGCTTCCATGTCTGCATCCAAGCTAATCTTCCTAGCTTCCCTGTGTCATCAGTGGAGAGACAGAGGGAGTTTTAGGGAATTATGTGAATCACACTGCAGAAGTGCATGTCCTCTTTAGAAACTGCACAAGCAAACCAGATAAATGAGTTGTGCATATCTACAGGTGGTCTAGTGAATCCCACTCAGGCATGCTAAAGATTGAAGGTGTAAATGCTCCATAGAATACTTTACTCTTTTAGTGTTTCATAGCAGCATGAATTGTCTGGGAGTATGTATCAACCATGTGGAAAGCACAGAAGAAAGCACATTAGCTGTAATTGGCCCCTGACTTGTGTTAGTTATAATATGTCTACAAAGTAAGTTTGGAACAATGCCAGTGGCATCCCTATAGATATGTGCAAATATCATCAGAGAAACAAAAACAAATGAGGGCAAATCTCTGAACTTTATGAGAAAACATTTTATCAGTTACAGTTGAAGACAAAGTTATAGGGCACCTAACATTTTTTACTACAAGGATTTTTATTAAGCCACAAAGGTAACATAGAATCCTTAAAGACATGGATATTTGACTGTAATACACACTGGACTATGCAGCTAATTAAATTGTGACAATTTTCCATAGTAGGTGCTAATAACAGCATTAAGCCTCTATACCCATCACTATAGCAGGAGTTCTGGAGACCCCAAAGGAGATTAATGGTGTGCCTTCTTAGTATTGAAATGTACTGCTCAGTTGTTGCAGCAGCAGGAGATTGTAAGATCAAGAGGCTTAATAGCTTGGTACAAGAGGCAGTGCTACATTAAGTGCAGTAAAATGCAAGAACTTACTGGACATTCACAGCTCTGCAAGCCCCCTAGCTGTACATAAAGGGGCTAACAAACTGCATATCTGTAGAGATTATAAATCACACAAGTTAAAGAAGAGTCTTCCTATATGTCACTTCAGACAATAGTTTTATTTGAAAATTATTTTATGTGTTTCTGAAAATTTTGCCTAACAAAATATTGTCTCTATGATTGCAAGCCCATCAAACACGGGGCTGTTTTATAGCAAGAGATGAAAAACTGAAACTCTAAACCTGTTTTTGAAGCATTATTTTTTTTTAAAGTGTTAAGTGTTTTGCTTTTACTTATTTCCTGTTTCAAAGAAGTTGTGATATTTATTGCCTTATTCTTTGTCGTGCATCTTCATACCATTACTTTGTTCTTCTCATCCTTATTTGTGTGGTAAATGTGAAGATTAAAACAAAATATGAAATATTTTTGTTTTGATAAATTAAATTATTAGAATATTTTGCTCTTTTTCCTTTTTTGTGATAGTACGTAAAGAGCCCCATTTTCATTTACCTAAAAAAATATTAGTACAGAAGAGTAATGCAAAGGCTTTCATAGCATACTTTGCAAACCTGAAGCTTAACATTGAAGATAAAGATGAGAAAATTTCCATCTTAGCTATTACACAGGACCATAATAACCTACTCGCCCTTTTACTTACCCATGTACGTGACCATGTACACTCTGTCATAAACTGGCATTCTAACTTAGGTTCTTTGGTATAATGACACAATCACAGAATCACAGAATGGTAGGGGTTGGAAGGGACCTCTGGAGATCACCTTGTCCAACCCCCTCTGCGTGAGCAGGCACACCTAGAGCAGGGGGCACAGGATCGCAACCAGGAAGGTTTTGAATGTCTCCAGGGAAGGAGACTCCACAATCTCTCTGGGCAGCCTGTGCCACTGCTCTGGCACCCTCACAGGAAAGAAGATTTTCCTTGTATTTAAGTGGAACTTCCTGTGTTCCAACTTGTGCCCGTTGCCCCTTGTCCTGTCGCTGGGCACCACTGAAAACAGTCCAGTCCCATCCTCCTGACACATGCCCTTCAGATACTTATAAGTATTGATGAGATCCCCTCTCAGTCTTCTCTTCTCCAGGCTGAACAAACCCAGGTCTCTCAGCCTTTCCTCATAAGGGACATGCTCCAGTCCCCTGATCATCTTGGTAGCTCTCCACTGGACTTGCTTCAAGCAGCTCCCTGTCCTTCTTGAACTGGGGGGGCCAGAACTGGACACTGTACTCCAGATGCAGTCTCACCAGGGCAGAGTAGATGGGCAGGATGACCTCCCTCGACCAGCTGGCCACACTCCTTTTAATGCAGCCCAGGATACCATTGGCCTTCTTGGCCACAAGGGCACAGTGCTGGCTCAGGGTCAGCTTGCTGTCCCCCAGCACTCCCAGGTCCTTCTCAGCAGAGCCGCTTTCCAGCAGGTCAGCCCCGAACCTGTACTGGTGCCTGGGGTTGTTCCTCCCCAGGTGCAGGACCTTGCACTTGCTTTTGTTGAATTTCATCAGGTTCTTTTTGGCCCAGCTCTCCAGTGTGTCCAGGTCTCACTGGATGGCAGCACAGCCTTCCAGCATATCAGCCACTCCTCCCGGCTTGGTATCATCAGTGAACTTGCTGAGGCTACGCTCCATCCCTTCACCCAGGTCACTGATGAATATATTGAACAGGACTAGACCAAGTACAGACCCTTTGGGGACACCACTAGTTACTGGCCTCCAACCGGACAGACTCTGCCTCATTGATCACAACCCTCTGAGTTCTGTTGTTGAGCCAGTTCTCTATCCACCTCACAGTCCACTCATCCAACCCACACTTCCTTAGCTTGTCAATGAGGATGTTATGGGAGACAGTATCGAATGCCTTGCTGAAGTGAAGGTAAACAATATCCACTGCTCTCCATTTGTCGACCCAGCCCATCAGGTCATCATAGAAGGCTATCATGTTGGTCAAGCATGATCTTCCCTTGGTGAATCCATGTTGACTACTGATAACCTTCTTTTCCTCTACATGCCTGGAGATGACCTCCAGGTTGAACTGCTCCATCACCTTTCCGGGGATGGAGGTGAGGCTGACTGGTCTGTAGTTTCCCAGGTCCTCTTTCTTGCCCTTTTTGAAGATTGGTGTGGTATTTGCCTTCCTCCAGTCTTCGGGCACCTCTCCTGTCCTCCATGACCTTTCAAAGATGAAGGAGAGCGGCTCAGAAAGAACTTCCGCCAGCTCTTTCAGCACAATAGCATCCTTCTTCACAGCACAGACCTATTTTACTGAGATAGTTCTCGATGGAGAGTGGGTTGGGAGCTATTTCCTCTACTGATCCTCTGTACTGATTTGTGTTCACTCTCAGCCTTCTGACTGCCTGTGGCTGCTCCACCTGTACAAACTGACCCTAGTCTTTTGCTGCTGAAGCTTTCTGAAGAGCATCAGCAGATCTCCCTGCCACGCGGTCTGTGTCCTACCTCTTGTTCGCTGTCTCCAGCTTGTGCTTTTCCATGTTGGAATATAGCTGTTTCTGCTGCAGAGTGAGCTCTGTTAACAGTACTTGTGCAGCTAATTTGCCTGTGTCTGTGTCAGGTTGGGGCTGATTGCCTGAGGGCAACTTTGCCTCAACAGCTTCTTTCAGGCCTGGTTCTATGAGCAGCATTTTGAGCTCTTTTAAATTCTTTCCTGCATATTCCAATATTCATTCTGAGAGTAATAGTTCACATTCCAGTTTACCGAGTTCAGAATATGTTTTTGATTTACTTGTTTTGCTTTGCATAAGACATTTTTTCAAATTGAATTCCTTTACACAGTTTTTCTAGGGAAATTCTGCCTTTTCTCCGGTGAAGAGTTTCTCATTGTTGTGGTTTGGTTTCTTTTTCCTTTCAGACTGACACCTTGTGGTTGTCAGAAAGCTTTGGTTTGGGTTTTTCTGCCCTATGTGGTTTTCCCAAAATGAAAAAAACAAGCAAACAAAACAAACAAACAATAAAAACAATCCTGAAACCTAGTAAATGGGAAAATGAAAGATTCTGTGCATCATGTGGGGGTAACAGGGCTTACAAGTAGACTTACCTGTCAGTTGTTTTCAACCATTTGAATGAGAGGGAATAAATGTTCATCACCTTCCCTGTCTGTTGCATAAAATAAAATAATCCTGCTACTATTTACCCATCTGAGTAATTTACTTAAAATTATGTGGACTTACAGATGTTTACTAGTGGTGTCATCCAGTACCAGAAAAGCAGACTTCCATATTCTTTCCACTCCTTTTATTCCAAGACCTCTTGGCCTCTTTCAGCAAATAGAAAGGCCCAGCAGAGAGCCTGCTTCCAGCTTCTATCCTGGAAACTCTGTACATCCCCACTACAGGGAAGAGCAAGCACTCTGAGTAGTGTTAATTATCTTCACACCATGGTATTCCTGGAAATCCCCTGACAATAACCACTTTGCGCCATTGGAAGTGCAACCGAGATAACAGATTTTGGCATTAGGCTGTTCAAGGCTCATTCTTAGAATAAGATGACTGGAACATGTGAGTGGACCTACTTCCTGCCCTATTGGCTTTTGAGTTTGCATCATCCTTCTCTAATAGACATTACCTTAAGAAGACCTTGACATCCATGGCTTCTTCCCAAGCTCTTTTCCTCTGGATCATTGTTCAGATGTATTGGTAGGAAATTCCAGGTCTTGAAAGAAATATTCATTTATACCTGGGCACTCAGATCCATCAAATCTTGTGACAGCTCTAGTTATGGAGAGGGATAACAAGGAATAAGCAGAAAGCCCTCTGCTATTAAAGACTACAGGCACAATGGTTCTTTCAGCAAGAAATTATATCCTTTTCCAATTTCACATATCTTGTTCATTTGTCAAGATATACTTGACCAATTCTTCTCATCTTCTAATTTTTTCTCAAGAGTTTTGCAATTATTTTGAGGTATTAATAGCTGAAGGAGTGTTTCAGAATATAAGAATTGTGTTCTAAACCCCATTTAGTACTGTAGACATGGCTGCTAGTACTTTATTCACGGTTGTGGTATTACAAAGGTAATCAAGGTTGCAATGCTTTAGTTTCCCTAAGGAGGTCCAATCCACTACTGACAATGTCCTGTCTGAGGGGAAAAAAATCTATTCCATGATTAAGTGATGCAGTCATTAAACTGCAACATTGCAATCAATGTAAATCTTCCATTAGACCAACAAAGGAAGGCAAAAGTATGATCAGTGCCCTGTGAGGCCTAATTTCCTTCGGCTTTCTTTCCTTTTCGTACTAATTAAAGGCAAAAAAGCTTGTGTACTGAAGAAAACTTCTGGTTCAGGGTCATTGACTCCCTGTTCATCAGCACTGAGACAGATCTTTGTGGAAGGTCCATTGAAAAGGCACAAAGCAATTTTCCCTTTCATTTTATATCAGCATCTTTTCCTGCTCTATATCTTTTAATGAACAAGTTGTCATGTTTCCACATGGAATAGCACTTTGACAAGTGGTGAATAGGTGTTATTAACATAGAGTTGGACTAACCAAAATTTCATCTAGAACCTCCAAATCCTACTGGTGTTTCTTTCGCTTTGCTTCCTATAGGGCCATGTTGTAACAGAATTTGAATATGTATTTCTGTTAATCTCAGGGGAAAATATTCTGCAATGGCTGTTTCATGATATTAAAAAAAAATTAATAAAAAGGGAAACCAAAACCCCACAGAGGCTGGAGACCCATACTGACATAAGAAGTTTTGAAGGCTTAATCAGTAATCTGGGTAATGAATGATGACAGCTACAGTGGTGATTCTGTCACTTCAGAAGGAGACCAGCTGATATCTTTCAGCCTGCAAGGTGTTCTACATAGGCCTTCACTGTTAAAAAACAAATTCACCATAAGTCAGTATCACTTCTACTCCAAGATCATACCATTCAGTACGGCACTAGAAATCTTGGCCTCAGCTCCTGCTTACTTTATCCCTATTAGTGGGCATTCTTCTCCAGAAAGATCTTACATACTTTGAAAGTTAATGAATGACTGCTCTGCTCTCAAGTGTATCATCTGGTTCTACCAGTTCTGTGTCATCTGCAAACTTGATGGGGGTGTACTCAGTTCCTTCTGTCATACCATTGACAAAGATAGTAGAAAGAAGTGCAAGGATAGACCCCTGTGATTCTGGAGGTTCTCTGCCTCCAGTTAGAGTGCCATCCATTAATTGGTACCTGCTGAACCCAATCATCCCACTAGTTTTTTTATTGATCCAAAGTATAACATCCTAATATGACATACATATGACAATAGTGGGAGAGATCGTGTTGAAAGTCTTGCTAAAGCTAAGGTAAAAGACAGCCACTGCCCTCCCTCACCCACTAATCCATGAGTCAACATTTTAAGTTTGCATTGGGGTCATCATATGCAGATAGTAGCAAATGATATCATCAACATATTCTGTATGAAAACTCAAGATGGAATGAAAACTCATCCACATTGCAAGGACATGCTCAGTCTGTTGACAAGACTGCGTTGAAACACTTTCTCAGAGTTTGTCTGCCCATAGCCCAAAAAATACTAAGTTCAGACATTTTGAGAAAACAGAGTATGGGATGATGTCTTAAAAGGTACAGTCAAGGAATGGGAGTATGCAAAGAGTGATATTTTTGCCATAGAAGTCAAAAAGAAACACAGGTCTTCTTGCGTGTTTTGTCCTAGCCAGAAAAGTTGATATATTCCAGTTTCCAGTTCATCCTATGTCTGAAGTCATCCAGTCATGGAGAGGCTGGCACATGGCAACTCTGAATCTCCTGAGTCTAGAGTCAGGATGAGATAGTTTTGGTTAAAATCTTGAGGGTCTTTCAGTGAGGGACACAGTAATCAGATAACTATTTCTAGTCTTTCTTAGGTCAGATACACCATCTCATTCAATATTCTCCATTTCTTCCTGTGGATGGTGAAGGGATTTTAAGTCTGGGCTATATATTTTCTGACATTCTAACATCACAAAAGATTCAATCGACTGGATTGTATTTTCCAGCAAGTGAGAAAATAAATTGTTTTCTCTATTTAGGTTCCTACACTTACAACAGCCAAAGTTCCATCAGTTCTATTTAAATTTACTTGATATTCTGCCTCAGCATTGCCAATTTTCTTTCATTCAGCTGCTGAAATTATTTTGGTCATTTTCTATATCAGAAATGTTAACCGTAAATGGACTAAAGACCTGGTGAGCAGGCCTTTTGAAACAGAGGCCCATTGATTTCTCTGTTATTTGGATTCATTAAAACAGTGGTATTGACAACTAGAATATAAGGAAGAATTTAGTTCATATAGCTGATTCTGTTTACACTCCAACTTTGGGAAGGATATAGTTGACCTAAAGTAGTATCAGAGTTCAGCTGAATCCAGAGACTAATGTGTCTTGAATAACAGTCCTTGAAATACTTCAGTCTCATGTCTTCAAATCTGAAACCATATTCTACACCTTAAATTTTGACCATATGTCATTTTTGTATGTGGACTAGAAGAGGCTATTGGCAGTTCATCACCTTGTATCTGCGGTTAATTTGTATGACTAGTGATCTAAACTCAGAGTACTTCTCACTGAATAGCAAGCTCCATAAGGATACCTTGGAAAAATTACTAGGAGTAATTATCTTGCTTTGATTAGGAGACACTTTACTTAAGAAACTTCAGACATCTAGCAAAGAAACATGTTCATGCTTGATCCTTTCAAGCTGTCATATGGAACTTAATTCATACTTACTGTTGCTGAAGTCTCATGGTTTGAAATGTTAGGGGGATAGGGCTGGTGAATAGGATGCTGATTCAAATGGGGAAGGGAAGAGCCCTCAGGCTTGATTCATCAGTCAGTGATCCTCCTCTAAGTAGATGGTGTTTTGTAAGGAGTATTGCTTGGGGTCATGTGGAGTTGGAAGAAATAAATAAGCAAGTGCTTTAAGTGAAGAGAAGATTTTCTTGTAACTTTTTTGCCTAAACCTCCACTCACAAGCCGTTCTTCCTCCCTGCTAGTTTCTGAAGGTTTCTAGGGATTTAGGAGCTGACAGGAAAGAAGGATTTGCATTGTAAGACTGTGTGTTCTGAAAAGGGTTGGCTGATGCTGTGGTTAGGGTTATGAACAGGTAAGTGAAACTGACAGAAATTGCATGTAGGGTTATCAAAAAGAATTCTCATATGTGCATTCACGGTACACTAATAAAGATGTCTAGATGGATGTACATGCAAGTCCTTCTAACAGACCTCACCATAACATCAGCTACCTCTGCCCTGAGTACCTTCTGTAGAGGTACAATGTGCATATAGCCATAGACATGCATTTCAAAGACCAGTTATAGCTAAATAACCCTTGTTTTCATGCTGAGATATATCCTTCAATTAAATATCTTTTTTTTAAATTAAAAAGGTTATACTGACAAAGAAACTTCTTTCTTGCCATTATCTTTGTTTATACACCTTTTGCTTACTATTAATGCAGAAACAGAGTAAAGTTTTTATTTTTATTAGTATCTCTCAATCTTTAATCATCCAAATACCCCACAAACTAATGGCCTAAATATGGTTATAAAATTCTTGGGATAAAAGCTTTGCCCTGATCTGATGACTTCTTTTAATTACCTGCCAATAAACACATACTTATCAAGACTATATAGTTCTTCACCAGTAGTCCTTTTTATATTATGTTTATAGTCCACCTTTTATTTCAAAGGACTTTACAAGCTACAAAACATGTACAATAGTCATATTCTTTATATGGTGCTTGGGGGCATTACACAACAAAGTACAAATAGTTTATCCTTCACCCCCACTGAAATGTAGTCACCTCTGAAGTGAAAGGTGGCAGCTTTTTAATAGCAAAAGAAAAACCCTATCTTTAATTAAACCTGCAAGCTACATGTAGTTAGAAAGAATGTGCTTGTTCAAACTCAAATCTTACATATGACTTATTATTCATTTTCGTGCTCTCCCTCCCCCTCTTCACTTTACATGCCAGGAGAGGAAAATGCCTTAATGTACAACCTGCTCTTTACTTACACCTTTTAGTTATCCTCTGCTGTTTTGCAGGACTTTCAGAACTGTTTGAGCTTGATCCCTCTATGTTAGCTGTGAAAGAATCCAACAGCTGCTGCTTCATCTGAAGGATTTCTGTGGGGAAAAGGGGTTCTTTTAAACTAATTCCTCAGGCTGCTCGCAACCTGGACTTTCCCCTTTAGATGTCCTCTGGGGCTCCCTAACACTTTTGGGACTCTTTGAGCTGCCTGAGCTGCCTTCCTTTCCTGATGGTGGCATTTTCTCTTCAAAGGACGATTTTTGCTGCCCCTCTATTCTGTGCAGCAAGAAAATGCCTTTGAGATCAATGTGGTTCTGCAGCCAGGTAATAAGCATTCAGAAATGTATATCTACTTCTCATTTGTTTAAAATTTACTAAATCCTATAGCAGTTAAACAGGTATGAACTGATTTTCCTTTAATGTTGCTTCCTTCTGATAGACTGTGCAATGAAGCTGCATCAGTTTCAAAGGTTTCCCACTCCCTGCCTAGAACAGAGCTGTTATAGCAATAGCCCTTTGAAAAGGAAATGGCAAATGGCACCAGCAGGACAGGCAGACAGCTTAAGTCAGGTTCATGTAGCCCCAGAAGTGCCTGGAAGCAGAAGAAGATATGAAAGAGGGAGGAGGGAAGAGTCCAAACTTAGAAAACATCTGTTGAAAGAATTAACTGAAAAAATCACCGCACCCCAAATAAAGCAATAACAGTTGAAACAGTTGCAGACAGAAGCTGTAGCTGTAAAGGGCTCCTACACTTGTACAAATACCGTGAGACCTATTATTTAAAACAAACTAAAAAATAAATGTGTTCAGATTGGAATCTGCTCCTTTTAAAGCAACTATTAGGTACACATTTTGTTTGGGTTTTTTATAAGCAGTTCTTATGTTTACTATCACCACTCTATTATTAGTTCCTGGATGACCATGTTTATTAGTAAGGATCTCTCTAAGCAAGGAGCTTTCAGGATTTTAAAGGCCTTACTGCCATGGCTCTATCGCCTGCTGCACACTGGTTCTGACAATGCTATCCATATTTTAAAAAAAATAGATCAAGACATAATCACCACACAAATGACCAAACTGTCTTCCCCTGCTGGACATATCAGTACTGCCTATTGGGAACAATTACTGACACATCACAAACCATGGCTGGGCAATACCTGGGACTGAGTTACTTGGAGCAGAACAAAATCCTTCCAGGGAACATCCCAGCATTAAACAGTATGGACACTCATTTGCCACTGTTTGCATTCATGCCCTGAACTTGTTCAGTTTACTAGCATAGGCATGTTCAGATGTCATCCAAATGATGCTCATGCCCCTACCTGCCTCCATTAAGTAGCAATGACAGTGGTCCTTGCTGTGAAGTCCTGACTACCTGTGCATTCAGGAATGCCCAGGCACAAGAAACAAATAGGAAAGACACAAGTAGAAGAAAAGCTTTTCGTGTTTTTGGCAATATGCAATGGACTAAAGACCATTCTTTTGGACAGGATGGATATAGCCATTGATTTAAGACTAGACCTATGTGTAAGTGTTTTACTGAATGGAATGGACACATAGGCATTATGTTAAATTCTGTATAGCTTGCTTCTTGAGCTTATGGAATGTTCAATAGTTCAGGATATTGGATTACTTTGGTTTATACTTTTCAAAAACTACCATGGGAGGATTAGTGTCCATCTAGAAATTTTGTGAAGAAAGATGAGCATGGAGAGTAGTGGATTCTGCAGTTAATTTAAAAAATTTAGTAAATAGCTAAATAATAATAAAAGGTTCTATCATTTCTCTATTGCTCAGAAAAATTGTGAAGAAAGAGTTGCACAATTAGCAAATAATTTTACCTTCAATAGAACCCTTATTTTTGCAGTTTTTTAAACATGAAATGTGGAAAAACATAGTTCTTATTCCAGAAAACAATGTCAGTTTGTATAAAGCCTGGTCAGTGTTGCTTGATATAATTTTTATGCTTGATGATAGGGAAAAAATAACATTAGAAGGTTGTTTTGTGTTTGGTTTATTTTTATTTATTCACCTCCTTCAAGAAATGGCTGAGTTTAAAACCATAGTAAACAGTCAAGCACTTAAGGATGCATGTGGGAATTAGGCACAGATTTCTCTCTATTGTTAATAGGAACTGTGCATCTAACACTTGCTCACTGTAGTGGAAATACACTTGAGCCTTAATCTAAAGTGCATTGTGAGAAATTACTTTATTTTTCCATTGGAGACTATTGTGAATGATGCAGCTGTAGTGGACAAAGCAAATCTAAAGGCAAGTGAAGTAAACTGAAAGACCACCATTGGATCAGGGGCCATTGGACCATGGACCACAGGCAGAAACAGATGCTCCTTAATCTAGCATCCTATTAATAATTTAACACCACTGATCTCTCATAAAGGACTGAAATGTATTAGTTTTTCCTTTGAGACTACATCTATCTTTTTTTCCTCCCACCTTAAATTCTGCTTTATGTAGACTTTCACCAAAGTAAAAAACTTACCCAGAATCAGTGGAACTACTGTGTATAAATAGACATGACTATTTAGGTGTCTTGTAAACTTGTATACCAATTGTGCAGGCAACCGATCTCTGCAGTGTTTTTGACTATTCTTTTATTATTTCTTATTTTGTTGCTTAACTAAAAACATTACTAAAGTGATTGAAACATTAATGTGAGATACACATTATGGGGGTGTTTTTTGAATGTCTGGTTACTAATTTTCCAATACAGTGCACAAGTTTGCTCTTTCCTTCTAAGTGCCAATTTTCAAATGTGTATAGCTTATGATTAAAATTTGGGGTGTTAATTCCCAAGATATAGCTCAACAACTTTGAAATTCCTAAGTTATTACTGAATAAGGATAGCTTACTAAATTGCTAATAGTAGATTCAGGAAATGCTTTTAAGCACCCAAGTGCCAATCTGTTAACCTCTTCCAATTTTGTAATTTCTCTGATATCTCTTCCTGGAGACTGAAGAGGAGCAGAGCATGACATACTTTAACATCACCACCTTAGCAGGTTGTGTTCGTCCTCTGTAGTCTGCTGGTCAACAAGAAGCAACCAATGATTCCTGATTCCAAGTTCCCACATGTTCTCAGCCTCTGTCTTAAGCCTTCATTTTGTCTATAGCTTAAAATGTATTTCAAAAGAAGTAAAAACTTTTAAATATTAGTTGTACTCTACAATTCGCATAGAAAATCTATGTCCACAATAAATTGGGCAATACTTAATAAATATTACCATATGAGCATATTAATGAAGGAGCTAGAGTTGGTGAACTACCTCTCCTTTAGCTGTCTGTTATGAGTTAGCTCCGGTAGACATCTAACCCCACACAGCCCCTTGGTCACTCTCCCCAATGGGGTGGGGGAGAGCATTGGAAGGGTAAAAGCAAGAAAACTCATGGGTTGAGATAAAGGCAGTTTAATAGGTGAAGCAAATCTGTGCATGCAAGTAAAGCAAAATCAGGAATTCATCCACTACTTCCCATTGGGAGGCAGATGTTTAGCCATTTCCTGAAAGCAGGGTTTCATCACATGTACTGCTTACCGGGGAAGACAGATACCGTAACTCTGAACATCCTCCTTTACTCCCTCTTCCCCCAGGTTTTATTGCTGAGAACGATGATATCCCATATGGTATGGCATATCCCTTTGATCAGTTGGGGTCAGCTATCCCAGCTGTGTCCCCTCCTAAACTCTGGTGCACCCCCAGCCTACTCATTGGCAGGGTGGCATGAAAAAAGCAGAGGAGGGCTAGATGCTGTGTAAGTATTGTTCAGCAATAACTAAAACAGCCCTGTGTTATCAACACTGGTTTGGTCACCAATTTGAAGCAGCACCACATGGGCTGCCATGAAAAAAATTAACTCCATGCCAGCCAAAACCAGTGTACTGTCTCACCTTCCCATCCTTATTTGTATTGTGCATAATCAGCTCAGGGACTGCAGGGAGGTAACCTCAACCCCTTGGTTGAAGAGGAATGGATCAGAGATCACCTAGGCAAACTGAATCCTCACAAATCCATGGGCCCCAATAGGATGCATCCATGAGTGCTGGAAGAGCTGGCAGAAGTTCTTGCTGAACCACTCTCCATCATCTTTGAAAGGTCATGGAGGACAGGAGACTGGAGGAAAGCAAATGTCACACCAATCTTCAAAAGAGCAAAAAGGAGGACCTGGGAAACTACAGGCCATTCAGCCTCACCTCCATCCCCGGAAAGGTGATGGAGCAGTTCATCCTGGAGGTCATCTCCAGGCATGTAGAGGAAAAGAAGGTTATCGGAAGTAGTCAACGTGGATTCACCAAGGGAAGATCATGCTTGACCAACATGATAGCCTTCCATGATGGCCTGACGGGCTGGGTCGACAAAGGGAGAGCAGTGGATATTGTTTACCTTGACTTCAGCAAGGCATTTGATACTGTCTCCCATAACATCCTCGTAGACAAGCTAAGGAAGTGTGGGTTGGATGAATGGACTGTGAGGTGGATTGAGAACTGGCTCAACAACAGAACTCAGCGGGTTGTGATCAACGAGGCAGAGTCTGTCTGGTTGGAGGCCAGTAACTAGTGGTGTCCCCAAAGGGTCTGTACTTGGTCTAGTCCTGTTCAATATATTCATCAGTGACCTGGGTGAAGGGATGGAGCGTAGCCTCAGCAAGTTCACTGATGATACCAAGCCGGGAGGAGTGGCTGATATGCTGGAAGGCTGTGCTGCCATCCAGTGAGACCTGGACACACTGGAGAGCTGGGCCAAAAAGAACCTGATGAAATTCAACAAAAGCAAGTGCAAGGTCCTGCACCTGGGGAGGAACAACCCCAGGCACCAGTACAGGTTGGGGGCTGACCTGCTGGAAAGCGGCTCTGCTGAGAAGGCCCTGGGAGTGCTGGTAGACAGCAAGTGACCCTGAGCCAGCAACATGCCCTTGTGGCCAAGAAGGCCAATGGTATCCTGGGCTGCATTAAAAGGAGTGTGGCCAGCCGGTCGAGGGAGGTCATCCTGCCCCTCTACTCTGTCCTGGTGAGGCTGCATTTAGAGTAAGTACTGTGTCCAGTTCTGGGCCCCCCAGTTCAAGAAGGACAGGGAGCTGCTTGAAGCAAGTCCAGCGGAGAGCCACAGAGATGATCAGGGGACTGGAGCATGTCCCTTATGAGGAAAGGTTGAGAGACCTGGGTTTGTTCAGCCTGGAGAAGAGAAGACTGAGAGGGGATCTCATCAATACTTATAAGTATCTGAAGGGCATGTGTCAGGAGGATGGGACTGGACTGTTTTCAGTGGTGCCCAATGACAGGACAAGGGGCAATGGGCACAAGTTGGAACATGGGAGGTTCCACTTAAATACGAGGAAAATCTTCTTTCCTGTGAGGGTGCCAGAGCAGTGGCACAGGCTGCCCAGAGAGATTGTGGAGTCTCCTTCCCTGGAGACATTCAAAACCTTCCTGGACGCAGTCCTGTGCCCCCTGCTCTAGGTGTGCCTGCTCACGCAGTGGGGTTGGACAAGGTGATCTCCAGAGGTCCCTTCCAACCCCTACCATTCTGTGATTCTGTGAAATCCTTTTGGGGATTTTTTTAGAAGAATTAGCTCAAAGTTAGGGAATCTTGAACAATGCCATAGTTTCATGCACCACAGTTTCTACCAGGCATGTAAATATGCAATGCAAGAAGTCACTACAGTGAGATAAAGTAAATATAGAGCATTATAAAATAAAACCTGTGGGTTGAGGCAGGATGCTGGAGGAGAGCAGACAACCAGAAATAAAATGAATCGGTAACTTACCAGTGAAGGATAAAAACCTGAAGGGGTTAAAGAAAAAGAAAAAAGAATATGTTAGCTTATAAAAAGTGTGAAATTAGAAGAATAATGAAAGTTAGGAGAAAAATAATGCCTTTCAGACCTCAAGGTTGAAGAAAATTACTTCAGTAACATGAAAAAGTATCTTGTGGAGATTCAGAGTGTACGAAAGTTCATCTCAGGAAATTTTGGTGATATAGATCAGAAATCAAGGCATTTTCCTGGAATTACCTAATGCAGACTTTCTAGGAATAAGTATATTAAGGGACAAATGAGAAGATAAAAACTATCTAAATCCTTGCTGAGTACCCATACAAAATGTGCTTAATTATGCAGGCCAATATATCAATTCATCCTAAACTTTTGCTGTCATGAACCGAGTTATTTTTTCTTATCTGAGAATATAAGGCTTTTTTTCCTTCACAGTTTAACTTACAATGGTTTCTGAAAGATAATGAGAGCAAATGACATTATTCTGGTGGATGCACAAACTGATGGCACAAAATATTATTGCAAAAGAATCAACAAGCATCATGGAAATGATAAATTTTCCTTGTAGGCATGAAATTTGACATATTGATCAATTAGAAACTAAAATGAGATAAAAAAATCTCATTCTTATTTCACACTCGTTCAATATTCCTTTGATGTAAGTGGAATTTATTCCAGCATAAACTGTTTTCAGAGGAAACTTAAACCTCAAGAATGTACACTGTATTATCTTGTAATTTTGATTGTACTATCATGTAGAATAATTTTGTACACATGTTTTATTGGCTTTAAAGTTTGTGAAGGCTTTGTTAACATATTGTTTTGAAACAAAGGTATAGCTCTTGCATGACTATGCATTCTCTGATTTTATAAGCTGGGCAAAATCCAGAGTGATTAACATTGGTAAAATAAGAATTCATTTCAATGGACAAAATGTATGACTCACAGCTCAGTTTTTATTTGGCAAACTTTATATGTTGTTCTCAACTACATTGTAAAAATGTTCTCAAATAGTTGTTTCACTGAAGTTATTTTTAAGTGCAATTAAAATGTATAAAATATTAGTGAAGGTAGTTTAACACGTTGGACAAGGTACAACCCATAGGGTCAGCTTGATGAGGAAGCATACTGTCCTTTCATGCATGTGCAACTTGGTTAGTATCTCCCATGTTTTTCAATTGATTTTTTTGTAATTCATAACTTCTTAATACTAATGAAGAATGAACAAATTTTAAGTTAATTTTTACTTATTGAGCTCTTTTTGCTGAATCCCACCATTCTGTTTCATTCAGCATTACATCTGAAAGTGTATTACAAACAATTAATTAATTGTGGTATATGATACTTACACATCAGAAGAGCTTTAGAATATTAGCAAAATACAATCTATCCACTTTAACTTGTCAGCAGCAGCTAAGTATCCACTTTAAAGGGTCATGTACAAAATATAGACTGATGCCTAGTGGGAATAATGATTCCTTAAATGCAGAATGAAATATCCAATAGATAGCAGCCAATATAGAAGGCAAAATACCAAAACTGCCTGCAAATGAGACAGCTGGTATCTTTAGTTCAATAACTGAACTAATAGAGGGTAATTTGGCACATCCTCAAGATCCACTCTGCTTACAGTTACTGTCTATCTATAATATGTTGATTATCATGTTTAGAATATTTAGACCAAGCTTTATAATTTATTTGAAACATGTCTGTAAATAATTGCACTGAGTAGGTAGACTGGCATCAATCAAAAGAGAAATAAGTTCCACATGAATGACAAAAAAGGATTCAAAAAAGGTTTGCAATCCTTGAAATCCTCTTGCTTAGAAAAATATTGTTCTGTCTCTTTGAATTACTAGAACTAATTTGCTCTCTTTCATTCTACTCACTTAAGATACTTTAGATTATGGGTCTAAATAAAGGCTCCTACTCAAAAAAAAAGGTGAATAGTTACACTCTTGATTCATACACAAGCATACTTTAAATGTATAAAAGCTATATTTTAAAGTAGGAATTACCAAAATGTAAGTTCACTGCATTAATTGCCATTCTTGTTATTGTATTTTCAATATGGCAAATAGTTTGAATGGGAGGCATAGCAAATCCAAAAGTAAATTTAAATTCCTGTGATGCAAATTTCTAGTGTTTATTAAAGTTCATAATTGTGGTATAGTGTTTCTGTAAATTTTTGGGACTGAACCAGGGAAGATTCTGTGCAAAAATTCCACAGAGAGGCAGAAAAGTTAGTTCAGGATTAAAAGAGCTTTCTTTACACTGTTGAAGTTTAATGTCCTATGTTAAAAATTTACATTCTGTCATTGATTGCCATGGTCATGTGAAAGAATTCACTATGTATCTTTGGACATTTTAACCATTAAGTGAATTCTTCAAATACTCCATTTTCTGGAAAACAGTCTGGTTTTAATAACCTTTCCATGAAAACAAGCTACATTTTAAACAATTCACTCTCTCACAAGAAATCTGTTTAGCCTCTCTAATATTCTGTATGAGGGGCATGTTTTGACTCCCATTTGCATGTCATTATAGGACGCAATGTTATAGTAAAAGAAGTATATCCATGTCTACTATAGATATTCAATCTTAAACTTTAGGGAAGAAATAATGTACACTAAAGGATGAGCTAACTTGTTACTACCAGAGACATATTAAATGTACATTCATAACTTAGTGAATCAGTTGTCACTATTCTGTCCTGGGTACTGGCAACCCATAATTCATTGGAGTATAACTATTGTTACATTGACACATGGAAATAATCTATGAATGTTTTTGTCTTATCTACTTTGATCTAATTTTGTCAAGACAGCAGTGGAAGCTTTTTTGTTTTCCAATTTTACCAGAATGAGCACCATGAAACATAAATCTGTCTCCTTCATGTCTCTTCTAGGCTTGTGCTTCCCATTTGTCTCTATCGTTTTAACCTTGATGTGAACCTTTGCTATAGCTGCTGCTCCAGGATCTGAAAATCCTTCTCTCACCACGTTGCAGCTCTCCTTATATCTGCCAGGTTCTGCTTTCTGTCTGGTCTGGCACTCCCAACCAGACATGTCTCCTCCATACCCTCCTCTAGCCTGGGCTTCCCCAGAGTAACATCCCAGACCCTAGTGCTCCTGGAAATGTCCCCGGCTCTTACGCTACACACAGGGATGCTCAGCGACATCTCTCATATCCTCTGCTTGACTAATTTCATTGCTGTCCAGTAGGTGTCTGGGGCCCACTGCTTTTTTCAAGATACTGTCTCTGTTGCATCCCTTATGCTGGCCACATCTGTCTCTTCTGTATTGTTACTGTTGGGCCAAAACCCACTATACAGCTCCAAGCATCTGGAATAATCTTCAATATTTATGGCTCCCCACACACTTTCTGGTTTTAAGTGTCAGCTGAGAACATATCCTTTCTTCCTTACCTTAATTCCTCTACGCCATTGCTATTTGTTTCTTACTCAACTCTCTGTATTTTTAATTAAACATATAAAAGAGTCATACTATATATAAAATATTAAATATTCTATACAAAACTAAGCTGTATTTATGCATTGACAATTTACACTGCACAGATTTTACAAGCCTATTCCTTTACCATTCATGAGAATACCTACTGTTTATTTAATAATTACCATATTATAAAGTACATATGCTATCTATAAGCTACAGAAGTCTTAAAAACCACATAACTACACACTAATTTAGCATATAAAACTCTGATTTTTTAAAGAGTGATTTCACAGAACATGTAATAATGAAACTATGTGGTTTTCCATTTTGCTATTTACTGTTGTTGTTATTTGTTGTTTTCAAACTTTGAAAGTTTTATTTGATACTGAGAGAAAAATTAGGTTTTGGTGAGAAGAGAAAACTGGTGACTATTTTTTTGTGCCTTTTTGTTTTCTTATTATAGAAAACTAACAGGAGATACATCTAAGTAAACAATGTAGATGTTACCGCATGTAAAGTTAATTTCTTGCTTGGGGTAGGGAATGACCAGTTTGCTTTAAGCACAAGCAGATGTTTCTATCTGACCATCTGGCCTTTATTTACTGTATTCAAAATCCTGTGCTCCCTCATATATGCAGGGAGGAGAAAGGTGGTAATGATGATTTTTTCTGTTGGCTGTGGTAATAAATCATAATTGTGCTATTTTTTGGTAGCAATAAAAAGGAAGCATGAAAATAAAACCTTGCAAATAAAGAAAAGATTTTTTAAGTGAGGTATGAGAAAAGGATTTCTCCATTCAGCAAATCAGCACATCTGACAGTTCGGATATGAAATGTCATGAGCTTGTCTCATCTCTGTTCTGCATAGAACCTATCATTGAATGCCTATGTGCAGCTGAACTATAGGGAGAGCATGACTGAGTCTTCAGTTATACATAAGCCTTGTATACACTGTCTGCAAAGGGGTATGCTTTATTCCTCAGTGACCAGTTTTCATCACCTCTATAATATTTTAATCTATTCAGCCAACATTTTTTTTATCTTGATTAAGCTTGACAAATTGGAAATACTAGGGCTGAGAAAGAAAAATTCAAGTAAACACAAAACTGCTTGATTTGGCTTAAAAACTCCAGGATACTTCCTTGTACTTAAATTTTCATTGACTCTGCAAAGCTATTAATAGTTGTAAATTGAGCTTAAATTCTGTTAAAAAGAGGTTTTAATATCAACAGATCCTTATGATGTTTTTTATGAAATTCAAAAGTTTCAAGAACTGACACCTTTCCTCACTCTTTATACTGCAGACTAAACAAATGATCTGTTTTTTTAATCATAATGCCAATGAATACTGCTTACAAAAAACAGCTTCAAGCCATCCAAAAATACCTTTTTAGATTTGAATCACATGCAAATCAACTGATAAATGGAGTTAGTTAATATATTATAACCTAAATTTTCTTTTGTGAGATCCAAATATTTCTGCCTCTCCTTCACAAGCTGAAATAAAATGAGCTTTGTGCTGGAGACACATTTGTGTCAGCAAGTGTCAGTGGAGCAAAGCTACAGATTCTCCTGTAGCCCATTGACTGAAGTTAGCCAAGTAGGTACTTTCACTGCAATTACAAATCTCTTCCCTTATAAATATGTTACATTAAGAAAAGGTTGGTCTCTTTTCCTTTTAATATTAGTTTGCTTTAGAAATTGGATTTGCCTATTGGAAACCCTTTAGTTCTCATGTGAATGTTAAAATTTCCACCTTTCGGAAACATGAAGATCAGCAACCTATCATACAAATTCCTGTAGCAAGCAAACACTTTAAAGTCTTGTTTTCTACATTTACTGAGGTACCTTAGGCTTTCACTACTTACACGAGTTGCATTGCACACTTTGTGCTTAATTTTCTTTAATTCATTGTGAGACACAAAATATTAGCACTGTCAGCAGGAAAGCTCAGACTGAAAGTGAAGTTGGTTGCTACAGTAAGAAAGCCAATTTGTGTTCTCCATTATATCATTACAAATCAAGACTAACTATATTGACTTCAGTGGGAAAAGGCGTTGACAGACTTATTGCTACTTCTACAAAATGAACCATACACCTCTAACAATACAACAGCACAGTTAATTGTTTAACTCTGCTTGAGAGGATGATGGCCGAGAACAGCAATGGTGACTTCCAAGTTTAGAGCTACAGGTGAATTTTATGCAGATTTCAAATGGGTGAATCTAGCTAATATAAATGGCTAAAAACTCTGTTCTGATTTTTTTGTTTGTTTGTTTTTAATCTCAAATGTTTCCTGTCTTAAACAGGACTTAATCAACAAGAAGTTAGTTTAGGATCATTGTTTGGCACAAGCCCCTGACTTTTCTTCCCATCTACATATTCTTGTCTGGACAGAAAGAGATTAATCTCTTAATTAAGCTAGGCTTTTATTTATCTGTCATCACTGTTGTATTTGAATGCAACATGAGCATTAAAGAAGACTTCTCTGGAGTGAGGAAGCAGCTTTTTAGAGATAAGAAGGGCTGAAACACAAAGAAATTATAGTCAGAATTATCATTTTCAAAGGCCCAACATCAGTCACCAGCTATCTGATTCATTCAGAGTACTTAGGCTTTTTGGCTAGCTCTTCTTCTGCCCAACCATGATATCCATTTAATTCTGCTGAAATCAGGGGTTTCAGGTCATGCATGGAGTGAAGCACATAGAGGACAGGGAGGTGATTCAAGAGCTAGCTGATGACAGAGCAGAGTGTATATTTTCACTGACGTTATCGATAA
>VZTV01104231.1:0-37010 GCA_013400875.1 Anhinga rufa | reverse complement strand
TATTATCATGATCTTCCAAGCCTTTGCAAAAAGGAATTCAGATGAAAACTTAGAAGCGCACTGATCACTTCAGAGATTTTGTATTAGAATATTTTTCATAGTTAATCTTCTTGTTTATCTCCTTAATAATATCTTACAATTAGTGAAATAAAATGAGTTAATGAAGAAAAGTGTATCTTACACTTATGAAGCTAAAATAGCAGAACACGGTCAAGAATTTTCCATTTTGTGTCAGCAGGCTTTTTTTTTTTAAATGAACAATTGCTCTCAACATGGATTTGGTACATATTATGCTCTAACATGCTATGTGTTGCTAAAGGCAGCAAAATTAGAAGGGGCATTTCGAATACACAACAATATGTTCTTCTAGAAACTACAGTGCCTTTTAAAAGTTGATCTTTTACAATTTGGATACTGAAAAACTAATGCCATGGAGAAGTGATCAACAGAGGAAACTGAAGCAAAAGTAGAGTTTCTCTGGTGCTGCTTTCATAGAGGAGCTATTTTACCAACAGGAAGTAAAACTGCCTTGTGAAATCTGTGGTATGACAAGCATTTGTTCATAGAGTGAAAATGAAGCTGTTTGTTTGAAGAAGGACTGTATTTTTTTTTTTTTTGCTTCTACAGTATACAACCTGAGATATTTAATGGAACAGCATGCACTGTAGTTTACATGTTTGTTTCTATAGTTGTGATTTTCGGAGAATGGAAACCCTTACAAGAAAGAACTGCGATTTTCTACATAAGATTTACTTAATATAATTTACTATTAAAAATTAAGAGAGAGAATGCATCTGTATAAAACTTCACCCCTCAGAAAATTTTGTCTGACCTTTATATTATTTACCCACTGATGTAAAATATTTTGAACAGTGATAACATTTCTTACGTTTATATTTTTAGAACACCAAATTATTTTTAAGAACTACTGCAATCTTCTCTTTACCAGTAGATTTCTGCTGTTCATGGCATGTTATGCCAGCTAGCATTTTGGAGCCATATAATAACCATTCCTCTTTCCAGCCACCAAATTGTTATTCTTTTGGTATAATGTGGATTCAGGAATGTAAGACTGTGGACCTTAAACCAGTGACACAGAAACCCATCATTTGAAAATCAATGATGAATGCATGCATGTGGTTTACAGTTAAGAAGAGTCTGCATTTAAACCAGCTCTTTAAACTGTATCCTCTTTACTCAGAAAGCTGTGGCCTGCTCTGAGGCAGCTGTCCCACCTTCAGATAAATCCACCGA
This sequence comes from Anhinga rufa, assembly GCA_013400875.1. NCBI lineage: Eukaryota > Metazoa > Chordata > Aves > Suliformes > Anhingidae > Anhinga > Anhinga rufa. Next base: position 35,756 of record VZTV01104231.1, on the reverse strand, counting down.
AGAGAATGGCCTCATTTACATTCAGAGGCAAAAAAATGTATAAGACTTCTAATATACAAATTAAGCCTTCCTTCATCCTATACTTTAAAATTACACTCTGCCTGGACAATTATCAATTTAGATGTGACTGTATGCAGAACATCACATTCCACTATCCACTTGAAAGCGCAAAAATTATATGTCATGTATGAATGGATTTCCTGATTATAGATTATAAGAAAATGAAAAACAGATGGATTTTGGAGCAAGTTGGCTTTACATTTTTATTTGGTTAAAAGCCATATTTTTGCTGGAATAGAACATTTTTAAACATTACGGATATAACTTGTGATGTATAATGAAAATAAAAACAGTAGATGCACAAGTTTTAAAGGGCATATGTCAGAATTTGTAAATTTACAGCATTTTCAATTCAAGACATTTTCAGAGAAAATAATTTTTCCTCGTGTTGTTTGTTATACTGACTTGAAAGAGTAAAAATATTTTACACAGAAAAGAGCTTGTTTCTAGACAGAACTAGTGGAGTGGCACGTGTCATGAAATGCAGTGCCAGACTTTGTATTTGGACTAATGGCAGAATATAAAGACAAATGCTTTCTAAGCATAGAATGCTCTTCTTGGGCATGTTCCCACATTCTACATTTAGGCACAAGTGCCATTGACTTTAGAAGGAATTCTGTCCAAGTGCAGACTGCATGACTAATCCCTGCAATATCACTTTTCAAAAACATCCAGAAAAGTTATTTTTGTGCACCAGCAGTTCGTCAATCAAGAAGAATTATTAAAAAAAAATCATTTACTCATGGAAAACTATGATTTGAACCATGTTACAAATTCACATACTACTATCTTAAATGGTCACTTCCATGTTTTAAGAATTTAAGGGTACGAGTATGGCACAAGTAATACAGGACAGGACAGAGAGCAAAGTTTACTTCTCTTCTTTCATCCCCCATTAGTAACACCTGTATCTTACATGTAGTTTTGGTCATTGGTGTTATAGCAGTTGCAAAGCGGCTGCAATTCTTGATATTCTCAGAGTTAGGGCAATAATTCTGTACTGAGCATTCAAGCCAGGAAACTTTCTACACATTAAGGTAATACAAACGAGGAAAGAAAAATTTATCTCTCAACATTCTTGAACAGCATTGTCACGATCCAAAGTTTTTAAGTCTTGAAAAAACGGGAAATTTTTGTGGTTTTATTTCTTGAAGTTTTGAACCTGCCATGTCCCTACTTGTTTCTTTTTAATTTCTGATTTCAAAGGTACAAAAATATACTGAATGAAAAAACCTCTATGGCAGTCCTAGAAGAACAAAGAAAACAAACAATTTATATGTCCTTTCTCTAATATCTCTTCCATTTACTCTAATGCTTTTCACTGACCATATGGGTTGAGAATTTACAAGATCTTTAGGAACCTGGGATGCTCACCTCCCATTAATTTTAACAGGAGAAGAGCTTTCAAATTCTCGAAGGAGTTTCAATAAATATTAATGGACATTTCAAGTTTCCAACAAGTGTATGCTCTTACTTCTGGAAATTATCATAATTCTTCCAAGAAGAATATGTACATTCCATTTCAGGGAAGATTCCTGCTTCCCGTTGGTTATGTTAAATGCACATCCCATATATATGACATCATGACCAACTACCAAACTTCTCAAAAAGAATATTAAATTTAGCATTAATCTATATAAACATGGAGACAACCGTGCTACAATTTACTTCCACTTCAAAATATATGTACATATAAACAAATCAATGCAATAATAGAAATTTTGCTAAATTTAGTTTTGCACTCTTCACTCAGTTAATTTTCCCACTTTCTGGAGGAATGGTAATTGTTCCTAATTGTAATTAAAAGGCAGTTAAAGGGTTCCTTTTCTCTCTTTCATCTTATGTATAAATTTTTTTTTTTTAATTCCTACACACTGTTGGAACAGGCTATGGTTTACCACTCAAACAAAAGAGATACCAACAACACAGCACTAATGCCATGAAGCTGGTGTTCACCTAAACATAATTTTTAAAAGAGATAATTGGAGGTTCTTACTCACATGTTGCATGCTAGCCATTTCACGGTACATGACCTCTAACTGCAAGTGGTAGAAGGAAACCAATCTGCAGATATGCTCATCCAGAAAAAAGAAAACCTTTACATTAGAGTAGCTGCCCAATCCCACAACATTACACTAATGGACTTTCTTTACGGAATTACTGGGAGCCAGCTCAGACAGATGTGGTATATAAAAATTACTGACTTTGTGTGAAAGAATTCTCAAGCATCTTGTGAAATATCAGCTGCTTTTTGGACTGAAATAGGACAAAAGTGTCGTGAACGCACAGACATTTGGAAGAACAGGAAGAGAATGAGGAAAAGCTGTCTCAACAACTCTTTGTTATAGTTTTAAAAACCAATGATTTAGAAACAGTGTAAATAAAAAGGTAGAGATCCCTACAACAATATAAGCCTAGGTTGATATCCAGGTCTCTCTCTAACTCACTCATTCTTGCCACGCAGGTTGAACAACTTGACGGGAAATTCTTGCTCTAAAAAGTCTAAAGCTATGTATAGGGCTGTAGTGGCACTACGGTTGTCCTGAGCTGGATAAAAAAGGCAGTATTTGGGAATCATTAAAATATTGCTAATACTGTAGGCAATTTAGGTGTACATGGAGGACCACCTGCACTGGGACTGCACAAAGCTAAAGGTTACACTGTGCATCCCATGTCACGATTCTGGGTGTTAGTGAGATCTCATTTTGGAAACCAGGCAAATCTCTACTGCTTCCACTGCAGCAGAGGTAAATGATCTCATCAAATTTCCCAAGGAAAACTGTGTGCATGATCTGCTTATATTGTGAAGAAAGTGACTTCTCTGTTCTGTGGCTCACATTTTTCAGTTTTGCTATGTCCCTGGGCTTGTTCAGGTACTTAGGTTCAGATCCTACATACTGAGACAGTATGGGTCTTACTGCTAAATCTTGTGTTTAGTGTCCTTTATGGTCCTCTGACTAGTCTTATGGTTCCCCTCACTCACCTCCACTCATGGGCCCACATCCTGGCCCATCCTGATCCCCGTGGAGCTGCCTGATGCCTGGGGCTGGGTCTGCCCCCAGCTGCCCCCTCACCTGCCCTGATCCTTGGCTGGGGCAGTGGGATGGGTCCTGGCTGAGAAGCCCCACGAAGCCTCCGCTGCTCCGGGCCTGCAGCTGCCCCCAGCCCCCAGGGTGTCCTGGCAGCATGTTCCTCATCATGATAGAATTAAAACACAACGCTTCCTCTTGAAGTCTTCATGTTGAGTACTGCCAGCTACCTTAATGAACTGTTTACATGGATGAAGTAGTCAAAATTATTTCTAACCCTTGGGCTAGTGCCATATAAAATTTGGAACAACCTTACAATCTACTCTGTGTGGAGTATTTGCAGGTGCACACAACTGTTGCTGAAAAAGGGCACGTGTATCCCATACTGCAGCAACTGGGCTCAGATTTCCTTCAGGACAGAGATGATGCTTCTCAGGCAGAAGCTGAAAAGTAAAGAAATGGCTCTTTGGCCACTTGACAACAGGGAACACATTGCAAAACACATTTCTGGAAATCTAAGGACATGCCATGAATCTAGGAGGCTAGAAATCTGAGATGCTTTTTCAGCCAAATGGAGTTGTTTAGATGTAGAATGAAAGACCATGAAAACAGAAACCTGACCTGTGTATCACAGACCATTACACTTCATGCAAGTACTTTACTGCTGAGTCAAGTGCATAACTAAGTACATGGCAAACTAACCTGATCACCAACACTGTGGTTATATTTTGTTTCCATAATAAGATCTGTATTTAAATGTTTCTAAAGTAGTTCTTGCACTAGGTATTCTCCCACTTTAGTCTTGGAGTTCACACCTTAATAAAATAAATGTAAAGGTGGCACATGACTCTACAGAATTAGCCTGCTCCTACCCACATAAGGAACTGTGAGCAACCCTTCAAAACATTTCTTATTGCCATCAGGTTCACCAAGCTGCAGGCAGATATTTCAGCACATCTCCGGACTCCCTCCTTGCAACATTTGGAATAGGGGTATATCACATAGGCAGTGAGGGTCTGTTGCTAATTATACACTGAGAGAAGGAGGAGTGCTCTTCCTTCTTTAAGGATGATCATCCTTGTTCCTCCTTTTTTTGCTCAGCAAATTAACAGAGCGATAGATGATCCAGGTCCTGTTTGTTTGTTTGTTTGTTTGTTTTTTAACTTTGCAGTACAGTTGCTATTGTCAGTATGCTTATATTCTTATATTATCTGATCATAGCATCTTACTATTTGCTTTCTTAATTCTTTAATTGCACCCCATTTCAGGAATCTCAGAGCACATAGCTTTAACACAGAAACACTATCTTTCCTATATCTTTACTTGTGGTTGCATTGATTCACTTATTTCCACTTCCAAAACACTATTTTGTTCTAACGTGGTTATTTATCAATAGCTATGCTAATCTCAAAACCCATATATTTCAAGTTATGTTGTTTCACTTGAAGCTTCACGTAATCAGAACTGTTACTAGATTGTAATTGTTGAGAAAAATAACTTAAGAAAATTACACAGTGGTCTTCAGTTTTGTGCTTTATGAATATTACACTTCTGTACTTCAAATGTGGGCATTGCACAAGGAGCACCAGAACCACATTCCTGTGTATTATAAGTTTTAAGGTCCAAACAAAATGTCAGGGATCAGACACTTAAAAGTGACTTACCATGGTAAAACAGCTACCCTGCCACTGGTGCTGTAGCTGCTCCTATGAGGAGCAGGCATAGTGCAACGTCCCCAGACCTCGTGTGACGCTCCCTCCTCGCTCACTGTTCACATTTGCAAAGGTTAGGCCATGATCTGCACTAGGAATGCAGCGACCTTCCACACTAAGGTTTAGTCTATTTAGGAGAGGTCAAAAACTGAGGATGGCTTTCAGTGGTGCTTATCTGAAATTTACCTTGTGTAACAGCTTTTCCAAAAATCTTGCAGTAAGTGGCACAAGCCTGACCTCTTAACGTCCAGCATGCACAAATCGTATCTGGGCCACACCTATCTGAGAAAACCCCCTCTCCAAAATATGTCTTCAGGACTTAGTGGATCTCTTGTGATTCTAAGTTAATTCTTACATCATTAAAACAATTAAATAATGCAATCTAGGAGCCATATAAATTCCTTCTTGTATGCTAGCTGAAAAGAAGCTCCATTCTAATCCTGCTTATGTGAAAAACAAACAGTATTTTTTCTTTTTTTTTTTTTACATGAGCTGTTCTAGAGTCAAAAGAAAGGAAAAAAACCTGAGTTATGTCAGAGGGAAAACTACATTACTGAAAATACAGTGTTTCCTGAAGATATAAAGGGAAAATATATGAGCCTGGGAAAGGGAGAAGACTTATTTCTCCTCCTGACTGAGTGAGAGCCTTTTTGTCAAATCATCTGCTTTTAACAAATTATTTGCTGACAAAAAATAATTTCCTTTTTTGGGTGTTTGAAATCAATTATCATTTTGGGGTAAAATTTTTTTTAATGAAAAATATTTCAAGGCAAGAAGTAATTCCAATTATAAACTGAACACATTATTTGAAAATGTACTTTCTTGCTTCCCCAAAGAAATTTTAGAACTAACTGTTAATTTTTCTTTTCGATAAACACGTAATTGAAATGAAATTGGTGATTTTTGTTAAATGCACTATTATTGAAAAATGAAGATGCATAATTTAAATTTCAATGTCAGGGAGGTTTCTGGACTACCTATATTGAACACAAATGATATATACTTATATTTTTAACTTACCAGTGTTATCAGAACAGATACACATAGAAAAGGAGATTGTTCTGCACATAGATAATGATACTTCGATTGGTTTTGAAATTTAAGCAGGTGCAAAGAAAAGAAAACTAACTAAGCTATCCCTGTCACCTCTGGCTTTTATTTCTGGGAGACTGTTCCAACTGTTATCAAAGGAAAAGTCAGCCTGCAAGAGATTTGAGAAACAAATGGAATCTATGGATTGAATATCTTAATTGTGGAATCATGCTAAAAGTTAAAGGGCAGGGGTCACATTAACTTAATACTGCCAGGAGCTTCCACGTGTGGCTGCAGTCCCAGCTTCAAGAGGTTAAACGCATTTCTTGCTTTCTTTCTCAGAGCAAAGTCATTGCTGCATTCCAGATCCAGGGGGCATCAACCACCTCTTTCAGGACTCAGGGCAGGCATGAAATCCAGATGTTTCCTAATTTGCAATGCCTTCTTACGTTTTCTGAATTTGAACAAGAATGTGGATTGCAGTGTGCAACAGAAGACAGTGTGGTGTCTTAATGAGCAAGAATGCACAGACAAAAAAACCAATTAAATCCCTGTCTCGCTGCAGTAAAGCATAAAATTCCCACAGACTTCACTAGGAAAAGGATTTTATCTAAAGAATCCAAGTTGTTCTTGAGGAACATTTGAAACTGCTTGTCATAAAGGAAGTCAATCACGCCTGTCTTTAAAATCCCACTTACAAAGAACCACAGTATGTATGACTCACTTAATTGTTCATTACATGTGAACTTAGGGCTTTCTCCCTTTCAATCCTTTCAAGCTGTCTTTTTATAAATACAAATATTGAGACACTGCTGATTAGAGAGATGATGATACAGAGAATAACTAAATAAATTATTAAGTCAACACTAATACAACCGATGGAAACCTAATAAAGGCCAAAGTTTCACAGATTTTCATTGAGGGCTACTCAGAATGAGCTTGCATGGATCTCTTCATTGCTAATGGGGTCACACGAGTTAGTTGAAAATACATGCATCCAACCTTTGCATGACACTCATTGCAAGATTTTTTTTTTATTTTTACATGGACATCATCTATCCTTTCAAACTTATTCTCAAAGTTTCATTGATATGATTTTTACCTGTATGAAGAGTCCGAATGAGCTGTGTAAAACAGATTGGTTGCTTAGGGCAAAATAGGACTTTTGGAAAGGCCTGTGTTGACTGCTTACACAGATATGAAATTCAGGTGCTAGATAGACAATTTCCTTCATACCATGTATTAGAGCTGTGAAGCAAGTTCTAGTGTTCTTCGTGCTTTATCACAAATCTACCTTTAAATCTTCCTTTAAAACACTGAAAAAAAAAGTATATATCCTCCTTATGTGGAGGAAAGGTTGGAAAAGGAACACTTGATGGCATGATATGAGTGGTAAATAGAAAAGGAGAGCTGCTGTGTTTTTAATTTCTTTTCCCCTCCATGTTTTTAAGCCAACCTGCTAATTTATGATTTCTTATTGTTTGCATTTGGCACTATTGCATCACGAACTCTGTTATGAATGACTGCATGTTCTTTCTTTTGGACTGTAAACTTCCTTGGACAGGAACTATTGTTTATTATATTTTTGTACCGCATCTTGCCCAATCTTTGGATCAGAGGTCTGTGGGCGACTGCACTCATCGAGTAATAAGGGAAGGGATAAGGGACTTAACCATGATCTCCCTGGCAAACCCAGTCCTAACAGGTTGCCCGTAAACTGTGGTTTGGGAATCAGTGTTCTAAGCTCGCTTGTTTATTTAACATATTCCACACTTGTAGCCCAAGAATTATCTTCTCTTGACTACGCCAAGCATGATTTCAGGGCACAATGGAGAATATTTATATAATATTTTAAATTTTTATTTTTTTTATTTTTAGTATTAATTTGCTTATTTATATTTATAGTTTCAAAAGACACTAATACAACTAGGTGCCTTTGAAATCCTTGCTTATTTTTGGTACTGCTTGTAGGCTTATTTGGGCAGATTGCTTCTTTTTAGTAAATCACTCTTTTTTGGGAAGATACAATCCAGATTGCCTTTACCCTGAGGGCTTATAAATTAAAAAACCCCTACGACTACATATATTCCCATGTGGCTTGAAATACTAGTAGAATATATAATACATTCACCCACAGTCAGTACCTGACCAAGAAAAGAAAAAGGAGCAGGAAAGCACTAGCAAATTATGATAATTGGCTGGCAGACCCAGGACCTCAGCCCTCAGAAGATGAGAAGGCAACTGTTAGGTTGTGGTTAATTTCCAGAGGAAATGACTAGCTGCTGATTTATAGGTAAATATGGGATTCAGTTATTAAAAAGACATGGGATTAATTTTTCAAAATGCTCTACTGATCTTTTCAGTTTCTAATGATTTTAAAGAACAGGTTTAAAGGTAGTTTGAGGATGCTTCATTTAAAAACAACGCACTTAGCCCCTCTGACAGTATTTGTAGAGTCCCTAGTGCTTTTGAGTAACTCGCTCCTTTAGTTTAACATTAATGTTAAGATGGAGGCAGTACAAAAATCAAATAATGAAATAAACAAATTACAGGAAGTGAATAAACAATTAAAGCAAGTATATTTTTTATTATACCCATCCTGGATTTGAAACTTGAGATTGAATTTTTATTATTTATAGTGGTTTAAAATATAAAGAAATTCTGTTGATTTAGATGGGCTAATTCTATTCAAAAGAAAACTTAATTACAAAATACAAAACACCATAACCTGAAAACCATATAAAAATGAAAAATATAACTCAATCTAAAGATATGACTCAGTTTGAAAATAAAAAATTTAAAGTACAGATGCAAAGAAAGATGTTCCCCAATACTGTTGTATTTTGATTTTAAAAGTATTGAAATATTTTTAAAATTTTAATCTTTTATCAGATTTTCAATATAAATATTGAGCTATGGAATAAAAGTTGAGTTCAGATAATTTACAGTACTAAAACTTCATAGACAAGAGTTATTTCTTCTCAAGTTACTGTTAAGTTGTTTTGTTAAAGGCTATGGTCCCTAAAAATTAAAAGAACTTCACATAGTCTATTATGTAAACAGGTAACACGTCATTTCATTTAGTCTTCATATTAGTTAAGCTAGAACGGTTTTAGACCATACCGATTTGGGTCCAGAAAGTTCTTGTTCTCTCTTTCAATCAAAAGCCTCTGGGTTGAGAGAATAGTGCCAAAGACGTTGCTGTGTTTATAATTTAGCAACTATACTAAATGTGAAGTTCACTTCAGTTTTATTGGCAGTTGCTACTATCACATGATAGAAACTATTCAATCAGTGTTTGGCTAAGAACAAATTTACTTTAACAAACCTGAGATAACCTTGGTTTAACTTAAAAATACCACTGACGGTATTTAGTTGTGTAGGGTAATAAAGAAATAGTCAGCTTTTTAAAGTTCTATTTATGTCTTGGGTTGACTCCCAAGGTAAATTGTGGATGATTTCAGGGTTATTACTTGAAATAATCCAAACCAACAAAATAACATACTTCTCAAAACACAGGCTTAACTAATCTTTTTCCATTTGTGATATTGCAGTTATAATGTAATTTGTTATAATGTAATTTGTTAAAGTACTGCAGAAACTGAGGCCTGGTGTTAGCAATCAAAAGTAGTTTCATTTTATAATGGCAGAAATGAAACTGTTTCGACTCTTCTTCTTGGAGTATGTTATTTTGAATATATGCTATTTTTGGACACTGCAGAAAAATGCAAATTCTTAATGTTCTAATTTGGCCAGAAACATGAACCCCAACAGATTAAACCACATGATCATGCTACCAGCTTCTAAGATGCCAAATAGAAAAAAACACAGAGGTCTCTGTTTCTTGTGAAGAATGATGAACAAAGAGAACTTTTGATGTTTATTCTTCTGCACCCTAAAGAAAGAGGACTGTCCAAAATAGTGCCATTGTGGAATGATGCATCTAAGACAGAGGATTCAACCTTATAGTGACCTTTTCATCTTCCTTCAGCCCTGTATCAAATTCTTCCTACTGCTCTGCATTTAAGAGATTTAGAAAAACACTTCTTTAATGGTGTTTAAAGCTCTTATTGCCAGATAAAGAACAAAGACTATTCATATGATTAAATATTTATGATGCATTCCTAGCAATGCCCCTCATACATATGCCCCTCAAATCAATTGCCTACTCCAAAGTTACAATGCTTGAGAGCTTTAATGCATAACACTGCACCCAGGAAATACAAATTCTTAATTTGTGAGTGAATAATCAAGCTGTTCCTCTTCCTATGCTTATATATGCTTTTAATATATTTCCAAGAAAAAAAAATGTATTTAGAAAGGATATAAATTTTCAACTGGCATATTGATATACAGATTTTATTAAGCACAAGGATTATTAAGCGAAAAGCATGCATTGAGGAACTTTTATTTTAGCGTCTGCGCCTTTCAAAAGAAAAGATTGCCTTCTATACTAATTGCTTCCCAGCGCCTTGTTACAGGAACAGGGAAACCAGTAACGAGACAATGACATTTCTTAATGAGCCAGTAGAGGGAGCCCCTTAATAGGGCAATCAATTTCCTACCCGAGCCCCTCCGTTGCCGTTCCTCAAGTTTCTGCTATACATGAGGTTAAAGCGAGATGAAATGCGAACATCGCCAGAATGAATCTTTCTTTACATGTGTTTCGCAGGCTAACAAAAGATAATTAACAAAACTGTAATTTTCTATCATGCTTTCTTTTTTTTGAGAACAAAGGAGACTAATAGCTAAGTTCCCGTGGTCTGCCTCCTCTACTCCTAAATTAATACAAAATGACCCCTCAAAGCTTCAGCATGGTTTAAAGTGCCTTTCTGTTACAATGCTGTGCAGTTTCAGTTTTACTGCAAATGCTTCACTCAAACATCTGTGACTTATCTATGCATGAAGATAAAGGAGGGGGAGGTGGTCTAACAAAGGCTCAGAAGAGCCAAGAAAGAAAAGATCACTATATCCAGAATTTCTTTATAAGTAATTTTATGAGAGAACATCAGAATCGGCATATATATCAGCCTTAGCTTATAGCGCACAAAATGGATCTTCCAACTATTTTTCCATACAGCTCTTTCTGAGAGCAGTTAACCCCGTAAAATTGGATGTGCTCCATGTTGTACCACTCAGCTTATTTTCTTCGAACATGTGTTTACTTCTCAAACTGAAACAGTAATCTTGCCATTGTCTTTTGTAATCCGTATTTGTAATAATGCAACATTGCTGACATTGCTAACAAACCACCGAGTTTACTGAGCAAAGGGGACTACTCTGACAACATTGCTTTGATAACACAGACCTCAGGAAGTACAGCTCTCATCAGTTCTATGGGAGCAGGACTAAAGGGGCTAATCTTTTTCTCTGCATGGGTATTTTGAAAATCCTCTCCCAGTTGTGTACCAAAGCACTTAAGTAAATACATAAAACTAAGCTTAAGTTAATTACTGATTATTTAAGTAAATGCTAACAGATTTTGCTGACTAGCAATGGTCTTAAAGGCAGAGGCTTGAAATAAAATCTGTGCTCAGTAGATTGAAGTCTAATGAAAGACTCAATATTGAAATCTTCACTCAAGCTTAAATTCATAAAACAAAACTCCAATTCCACTAAGGTCAATGGAAAAACTCCCTGTGCCTTAAAAAGGATCAGTTTCTGACACTGGCCTCAGCAGGAGTTTTGCCTGAACAGGGCTATGCAATGGACCCAAAGGTTTTTGTGGAAAGGCTAATGTGAAGGAAAACAGACATCTGTATCCGTGGAATTTGTTGAGGTGCAAGATTTTCAACATTGCTGAAAACAAGCCTCTCCCTACTAATAAAAGAAGCACAAATATCAAGTCCCTACCCCCCAGCTGGGGGAAATAAACCGATGCTGGTCACTTTCTAATATCCCACCTCCAGTATAGAGCTATTTTAGGACTCAGCCTTTGAAGGAAGTCCTTTGTTCACTTAGAAAAATAAATATAAATTCTCTTCTCTTTACCTGCACTGGTGCCTGCACCGGTTGTGAGGTCCCCACCCATCAGGCCACCTAGGGGGTTGAAATGAAATACTACAAATCAGCACGATAAATTATAACAGGCAAACATTCAAAACATTTTCCCTAACTTCAGACAGCCTGCTCCAGTGCCCACCACTGTTTTCCTCTGACTGCAACAGGGATCGGATCAGACCCACAGTCATAAAATTATAATGTTTAATGTTACCCGTACAAGATATTTGCCTTTCAAGAACAAATAAAATACGTAGTATACAACATTTCATTATTTTATTTTCATACTTCCACAGCACATGAAAAATAAATTATATTTGAAAGTTAGGTATAGTAGTCCTTCATTTGAAAACTATCTTTAGTTCAGTATTAGTCAGAAAAGCAAAGGCTTCCACATAGAATTGGGAGAAATAAACTGGAAGTTCCTGTACGAGAACGTAACTCAGAAGCTATAACATGTATTTACATGGCTTTTCATTATAATTTCCTCAGCCTTTCATAGATATTCACTCTGAGGACTTTTAAAACTTCCCTTTGCACTTGGGGACCTCAAATGGTTCTCTGAATCCAGTATACTTAAGGATCTTGATGTTGCTTCAGCCAGACAGATTGAATGAACTTAATCCCCATTTATCCTATTCAGAGGTGAGCCCTCATCATCACCAGAGCAAAGCACAGCCTCTTGCTATACAAGGCACTCAAGTACAGAGCTCAAGTAACATTTACCCATCAAGGAACCTGTGAATGCATAAATAATAATAAAATATGCATTTAGCCTTTAGACTGATGACTTAAGTAACGAGTGTCCTATTTTACTTGCTTCAACTTGTTTGCGTTGGCTACATTTTCTCCCCTGCCCCCTTAAGCTCTATGGTATAGTGAGTTCTTGCATGAATTAGACAAGCTGCCTTTTTATGAAACAGCAAATTGTCTGCCCTTTCATCCTTTATTGATTTCCTTCAATCTTAGTCAATATTCAGCTTTTTCTAGATTTTTTTTTTTTTTTAAATTTTCTAAATTGGGAATAGAAACCCCTTTGGCTCTTCTTTTGATTTTTCAACACAGCAATTTTGGACAAACTGTTATGACCGGTAAAAACAGAGTTCTTGTTTCTCAGAGTACAGTTTAAAGTGACCTAAGGCACACAACCAGCTGATAAAAGAGCATTCAAAGGCATGGGATTGAACAGAGCCTACCTGTGTTACCTGCACTTGGAGGCCGATGTGTCACACCAGGAGACATGCTATTTCTTTGCAAAGAAGGATGAGCCAGCGGCAAAAGGTTGGGGTTTCCCAGTGAGCTGACTGGGTTACTGTATACCAAACTGTTGTGGTTGGACACTGGGATAGAAACTGGCATCTCAAAGTTTGGTGGTGGAACAGCCTGCACAAGCAAAAAAGGGAAACAAAGACAAGAATAGTACAGAAGCACAACAGCCTTAAAGTACAGTTACTCTATATTTAGTTCAAATATTTTGTAGTTGGTGGTTAAAATATTTACGCTCACCCCCCTCCCCCAAGAGTCAAGAGAAGAGTTTCAAATGAGTTACCAAGGCTTTTAAATATGATTTTTCAAATCATGATTCCATCTTCCCTTACTGCAGCTTAACACATTTAGTTTTTAAGAACTGGAAAGACTTTTTCACTTTTTTTTTTGTTTAAAACAAAACCCTACTTTATGAGGCTTAATTTTCTTTTTCTTTCATTCTGTGAAGTCGTAATTATTCACTTGTGATATCTTAATCTAGTGTCACAGATGACTGCAAGATCAAAGCTACATGATTATGATGACTTCATTGCATGGAGAAAAATTAGAAGGTGTGGAATGCAAAAGGGAAAGTTTAATTTCAGCTTATGTTGCTTTAGCAACGAGAATGATCCCAAATCATGTTAAAGTCACCAACACAGTAAATTACTTTTTTTTAAAAGTTTCTGTCTTAGCTTGGAGGGGCTTAAAAGGAACAAAGTTCTACTCAGGGACAGGTAGCAAATACAAGAACTTTAGATGCACACCAGTCTTTGGGTTATTTGTCCTTTTTTTTTTTTTTGTAGTTTTGTTTGTTTGTTTGTTTGTTTGGGTTTTTTTTGAGGGGTGATGGTGTTTGGTGACACATTTTCAATACACTGTTTTCATACTTTAAGGCAGGAACCTCTTCTGAGCCACTTTCCTTTGCAAGAATCCCTTTCAAAAAAGAACCAAATTATGGACTGCTCTGACAGAGGGTGCAAGGAGATGCAGTACCTGACTCTCATTATGCTCTTAGAAAGCCCAACTCAGGTTTTCTTGGTTGGTTGGTGCGTTTATTGGTTGGGGTTTTCTTGGGTGGCAGTTGCCTGAATTTCTCTAAAATTAAGACTCTGGTGGCATTCAAATACATTAGAACTCCATATTAAATTTACCTGTTTTAAAAATAATTAATTTCTTGTCTTTGTGAACAGAAAGAAAACCTTTTCAGAATTACCTGACAGCATTTTAAATACTCAAATACCTGAATGCAAACGAAGAACCCCTTTATTTGCCATTTAAAAATCTCATTATTTTCAAAAGTCTAAACCCATCAAAAATTATTTAAACCAGCTTTGTTACATCTTCAGAGGGAAGAAATCACAGATTTTAATTTTGTTGTTGGCAGCTGATGGTACTGGTAAGTCTTCAAGGACCTAGAGGGACTATGTTGAGAGCCGGACACATAATCTGCTGTGTCAGGCAACAGAGGTGCCCTGACCTTGTGCCACCCACATGTCTCTTCTCTGGCTGGCCAGAGCTGTTGGCTGTGCCCTGCGTATTACAGCACCGGCCATCAAATTACGGTTATCCCTTAGTTTTTTTTTTGTCCTCTCCCCTTTCTAGGGGCAGACATAATTTTGCTCTAAATATAGGGGAATAATTTTGCTTAACCGCTGAAACACACAGCAAGATTTTAGTTATGATGTGATGGATACATTACACAAATGCCTTGGGACTTATTTTAAGGTGTTAATTTAGCTCTGAAACCCTCCACGTAGCCTGTGGCCTGGGTTTGTGAGAGATGGCCATAGTGTAGCGGCCAGGACCAGGTAGGCCACCTGCTGGCATTGCTCCCCAGCCAGGGCTGCACGCTGGGACTCAGCTTCCCTTTGCCGAGAAGCTGAAGTGCACCCCAAGGACCATATTTTCCATAGATTGATGGGCTTAAGTAGAGGTGGGAGGGGAGGAGATGTGTCTTGGGGAATCTATGTGTTCAGTGGGTAAGGAGCAAAACTACATATGCTGCTAGGTCTGTGTAGGGATCCTGAAACATACTGATGTTTGTGTCTCACAAACAGAAAAATGAGACTAAATGACTACATGATGAAAAAAGTAATTGCTGAAGTATGTTTTTATTTCTTTCAGGAGCAAGCTTTTTTTTGCCTGCAGATGTTTTTACAGTTGAAGTCCAGCTCACCAGCTGCATGTGTGGCTTGCCTTTCAAAGGAAAATTTACAAAGTACATAGCACAAGGAGTACCACTGTATGCCACGACTGAGGTCTAGGGCCCTTGGAAAGAGGTTCCTGTAGCATAACCTGAAAGATTTTATCAGCCTGAAGGTATGCTTTGAAGCATGACATTCTCTTCACTGGCCACAGAAGGACCCAAAAGGTTCCCAAATCCCATGTAAGTCAGAAGTGCATGGCTGCTCCTGGAGCTCAAAGCCAGCTGTTGCTGCTGGTTTCTGCCTTTTGAAAAGGTTTTGGCCAGTGAATTCACATGAAGACAGATGTCTTAGCTCCACCTCCAGCCTGATGTGAGACATGAATAAGCCAACATGGAGTCTCTTGCTATTGCAACGTTCAGGGCGGTGGTGGAGATCTCTCTGCCTGGTGGCTTCGAGCACATGATCCTTGCTGCCCGAGTGCCCACCCATGTCTGGTTGAGTGTCTCCCACTGGGGAGCACTTTGCACAGTGTCTTCTTCACCTGTGTCATGAGACCTGCACTCAGCCTGGCTTGACAGCTGATACCAATATTGTCTCTATTTTCTTAACTTATTTTCTTAATCCCAACCTCCGTTGAGCTGTCTAAACTAAAACACGGGTACAAATGGAAATCTGAAGGCCCTGCCAATCCTCAACAGGCTCATCCACTTTCATCAGTATGCTTTGTATTTCTTCCATGTACAAACCAAACCCTTCAAGGGCTGCAGTCTTTTTCCTACATTAGTAAGCACAAAAGACCTCCAGTCTTGGTTGCTCTTGCGGCTGCCAGTCTCACTAGTCATCACTGAAACACATAAACATTGCTGAAACAGATATTTAGCTTTCCTTTTGTAATTTTAAAAATATTTTTTAAGCTAGTCAAGCAAATTATTTTCTTAATTCCTGTAGTAATTGTTTCATTTTCACCATTTTACCTACTGTCTGGATATACTTGCATCGATTTACAGAGCACTTCATAGCCAATTTTATCAGGGCAAAGTCAGTTTACTTTCTGCTTTGCAGCACAATACACACTGTATCTGGAATATAGTAGTTTTTATTTCTTCTCCTCAGAGGTGAAAGGTTAGAGGGAGAAGTTTGTCTGGATAAGTACCAGTGTTAAACAGTAAGCCTCTAGCTGCAGTTTTGCTCTCGTTGCCCAAACTTTGTTACAGGCTTATATGTCCTTCACCAAGAACTGCAAACTACTGCAGATTCCCTGGTCATTCTTGGTAGTAAGTCACAGGGCATATCTATTCCAGCTAGGTCTGACAGACATTAAAGCTTATGAGGCACTTGCGTAATATCTATATTAGTAAATTAAACTTGCCTAGGAACTGAGGCCATCTGAGGCCACAGAGCAGTGCATGTCCATACTATTAAGCTTTCTCAACCTCAAAACCATCATGACTACATATAAACTGACACTTGGGAATTGTTCCTGGCCTGAGCTAACTACCAATTGTCTGGGAGAGCGTTATGTGGCAGGTGCCAAAAGCATGTCAGGGACTGTTCAAACAATGCAGGGCAGAGATAAGCACCTCCCACTGCCTCGGTACATTCTTTGCCATTTGCTAATTTACTAACATCGACGCAGCCTTACTCTAACATGTATGCAGCTTGCCACATTTTGCCTTTTTTTTTTCTTTTTTTTTTTTTCTCTCTCTTTTCTCCTTTGGACACAATTGCCAAAGAGGGCAGATGGCTCACCTGAGTGGAAACCGTCAGTGTATAGCACACGCTGTGTTAGACGTGCGCTCCACAAGCTGTGGTCTGTTGTGCAAAGCAAAGTGTTGGGGACTCAAAACCCTTGGAAATTAATGGACCAAACATTCTGTGTTAAACATTGTTTTTATTCTTCCCATGTTAAACCAGGCCTTCATTTATTTAGAGACAGAGATGCTTATAGCTCCCTTCTAGTGGACTATTTCTGTCTCCTCTGCTTTCATCACTCTTATGAAAACTACAAATAAGTGTCTAATTATTATCAGATGTTTTAGAACAATATAAATACTTATCCCCAGAAAATTATCTGAGGAAACATTATTGGCTTTAGCTGTTAGGAGCAAAAGCCAATTTTGTTTTCATTTGGCAGCAGCTTTATTCTATTACAAGACCAGGCACTGGCATTGCATTGTTTTATATATTTTGTAAGTAGTGATTTAATGACTTGATTTGGTGACTTTTTGGTCAATTTTGCTTTCTTCCCCCCAATTTTCTTGGCTACCTTTGATGATCACAAGTAAATGAATATAACTTCCCTGACTTCCCTGAGGTTTTACTGATTTGTACAGTTAAGGATATTATTGTATATAATATAATACATTACATTCATATATATATAAATATATTTACAAATTTCCATTATGTACTAGCTTTGAGTTCCATCTTGCCCATTACATCTCAGCTTATGCCAAAAGAAGCAGCTCCTGTTGCATTAGGGGAGAACATCTACTGATTCTTCCTTTTGTCGTTAGCACCTTGAGCTCTGCGTGTGAAGTATTCAAAGAAGTCTTACATTAAAAGAAATGCTGCATTTTGCAGTTCTGTATTTCTGAAGCACCTCTGAAGTAATTTCACAAAAAGATAATACTTTGTACCTTGTAACATCCCCGCAAGGTAGGAAGTTACATTATACCCAAAATACAGCTCAGGACACCAAGTTAATCACAAAGTTAATAACTGAAATGGGACTATATTTGATGTCAAAAGGTTAAATTTAATGAAAGCAACCAGAGGGAAAATCCATTCATTTTTGGGAGGACAGAAGTGATGTACCATGTTTAGATTAACTGTCTTGTTTCTAATTCCTAGAACTTCCCTTGTTTTACAGAAAAAACAATTTTCCCAAAAGCTTATGGAGGTAAAGAAAGTGATGAAACTCACTACCACAGGAATAAGCTTTTTACCAAGGGTTTTTTTAATGTCTTAAGGTTTCAAATGGTTATAAAGTGTTGCTTTTTTGGAACAAAAACAGGTAGCATGAGAGAAACAGAGGGTCTGAAGGACTATTCCAAACACAGTTTTTAAGGTGGAAAAGTAGCTTGGTTAAATACTATCTGATTGAAAATTCTGTCACTTTGATTTGAACAAGCCAAAGGTTATCCTTAAAAGAGGAAAGGAACGACAATTGGGAAGATTTTGATGTGGAAAAGGGTTAAGCATTCCAGCTTATAACAGTCACCCTAAATGTTGCAGTCATGATTTGTCAAACTGATTTCCATCCTGAGAAATCAAAATCATGGTGACAGCTTTAGAGCTTCTTTTTTCCTGAGAAAAATAGCTGTCCAAAAGAAGCAAATAAAAAGGGAGGTAAAAAAAGATGGAATATTTATGTATTCCTCCCTGATATTTTATATACACATTGGGCATCCTTAACCAGCCATTCCAAATGCTAATGCATCAGATTTGGTACCGTTCTGGTCTCTAGGAAATTATTATTTAAATTTTTTTGCAAAAATACGTTTGCTGTGACATGAGAAATTATTCAAATTTTAATTACCTCAATTTCTGCTGAGAATTACTGGAAAGAACACTTACACTGCATGAGACACAACCTGAGCATCCTTAAGAGGTATCCTCAGCTGACGTATCAGATTTTGTACACACAATTGACTAGCACTACAGAAGAGACTTCGTTCATTCTGGGTATACATACATCCTTTTTGGCAGCTAACCATACAACCTACATGTGGGAATGAGGAATGAACACATCCGAATATCTCCTTTAGAAGCAAGTAGTTACCTATGCAAATTCAGATGCTTCTATGGACCTGGGCAAATCTTTCGTTAGCTACTTCCTCTTCCACACACATTTGCAAGATGGGCCAAATATAATGTCCAAACCTCCACATTATTTTTGTCACTTTATAAATGTAATATTAAACATAATGACAAAGTATTCTCCCCTTGTATGTCTTGTGCAAACAAAATAGCACATGCAGAGTTATTTCTCTTAGATATCTGGCAAGGCATATGACTGATGGTTAGAAATTTTGACTTGGTTAAAACAAAATTTAGCTCATGTTAAAGCATTAAAGAAATGCTGATGAGATCAAAGCAAATTCTCTGATAAAGCTGTAAAATCACCCCAACACACAAACATGTCTGAATCCTACCATTAGGCTCTCATGCAGTCTGTTTCTCTGCAGCGAGCGAGTAGCTGTAACCCTTCAGTGCTGCAACTGAGTTTATCAGGGACACTTGAGAACTGTAGTGACACGCACAGAATGCACTAACAACGATATATAAAGGAATTTCAGTTCTACATCGTTTTTTCTATATCACCACAGAACATATTCTGTGGGTTTGTTAGCCTGTCCACAAAGAAAGATTTCCATCGTTATTTTTTAGATATAATTTGGGCGAGTGGTGTGGTAAAACAGTTCTGTAAATCAAGTGAATATAATGTACATATGTATATTTCACTTCCTTCTGTAGGTTTCACCTATAGTAGGCTTTGTCTGTGTGTCAGACGTAGAGACTTGGAAGGAAAATATGTTGTGTGAAATTTTCTGACCACAATGTTTAATTATATATTGGGCTATTAAAGCCTGTTTCCAGCTGAAATGTTTTCCTTAAGAAGCCAGAACTGAAAGGGTTATGGTTTGTTACTGCAGCAGTTATCAGCAGACAGCCATCTAACCTTTGGTACTTACAGGTATTTTATGGCTCTTGATCATATTATCAAATTCTTCATTAATTTTTTTGTATTTTTCTTCAGTGCGTGGGGTGAGAGCGTAAGAGGAGTCAGGATCGGGGCTTTCACAACCTTTGTTTTCTTTCTTGTTCAATGCCTGCCAGGTTCAGAGAAATATCAAAAAGTAAAAAAAATGAAAGGGAGCTCAGAGTACTTACACATAATCTTTGCCTGCTGATCATTAGATCAATATCTTCATTAATTTTTCTGTACTTGTCCTCAGACTCAGGGCTGTGACCTACTGAATCGTCTGCATCGGGGTCGGGACTGTCACAGCCATTAAGTCCTTTCTTTCTCAACGTCTGAAATACATAATTTGAAAGTTCAATCCTTGACACAGGCTGCAAGAAAGACTCAGCAGTGTTACAGTCACACAAACTGCCCAGCAGTGGAAGGTTTTACATTATGCTTTAGGGAAATAAAGTGACGAGAGGTCCACCACAGTGATGCTGTAGGTCTCCAGTTAACGAGTGGCAAGAGGGGACCATACAAACCTCTTTCTTCTGAAACTGGAATCAGTCAATAAAGGATGAAGCTGGCAATATGGCAAAGTGCCTGTGCTAGTACCCTCCCTCCCACCATATCCGATAGCATTAAGGGGTTAAGAAACCCACCCAGAATGCAATTTATTTTAACATATTTATCCATTTGAAATGAATGAACATTAAAAGCAAAAGACACATACTGTTTACAGTGGAATACCCTGGTGTTTTCCTTTTCTCTAAAGAAATATACAGGAGGAAGAAATGAAGAAAAAACTGCAACAAATGTAGGAATTCATGTTCTTCACAGAAGAAGGAGGAGGAGTACCTAAATTGAATTATTCCTTTGAATTGGATGTAAGGGATGACATTAGCTATGACCTGCCATTCCTAAGTGTATGCTTTTGATAGGACAAGGGGGAGGACAGAGTTGCTAATGTGTCTGTGAAATACCGATTAAGAGCTTCTAGACACGGTGTTTACTTTTTATTGACTCCAGTTACAGAGCTACAAATGCACAGTGCTGAAGCTTAATGTACAGGAAAAAGCACTACTAAAACAGATGCTTAGTGACAAGTCAAAACAGATGAATTTCAGGTTCAGCAGCTCAAATCAACCCTCACAACCATGATCATCACCACCAAGATAAATAGCAGAGACCAAAAAGCTTAAAAACAGAATGAGATCAGTAGCTAACAATTCAGAATGGTTGCCCGGTCTCAAATAGGTTTTAACTGATCTATCTCAAGAGAGCACTAAAGAACAGTCATTGGCTTCATTAAGGTAAAAGAATATGAGAAACGAGTCTTTGTGGACCCCCGAACTACAAGCAATAGTACACAAAGTGAATATTTATAAGATTTCTCAAATTTAGCTTTAAGAATTTCTCATTCAAAAACTCTTCAAGGAGTCCATTTGGCTATTACTACTCAATTAGACAGCTCGCAGTTAATTCTGAGTCGAAACCTGGCTAAGCAATCTCAGTTAAAACATACGGATCGCATAGCACTCTTGTGTAGTCAAGTGGCTATGCTTGTGTATTTGTGTGGGATGCTCTCACTGTTTTCTTTCTGCCTTCCCAGAATGGCTGCCTCTCATCTGACCCTCTTGTTCCTTTTGGAAAAGCACATTTCCTAATTATTTTCTTTATGGCAATGCCCAGTTTACCACAGTTAAAGCCCTCAAGTAATATAATGTCATACCTTGTTTCTGTACTATTGTATTTATTTATTAAAAATTAGATTTCATTTTCTGTATTTTACCTGAGACTTAAGAACAGAGGCCTCTTATTCCTGCAAAATCTGTAAAGCTGT
Organism: Anhinga rufa; assembly: GCA_013400875.1. Classification (NCBI taxonomy): domain Eukaryota; kingdom Metazoa; phylum Chordata; class Aves; order Suliformes; family Anhingidae; genus Anhinga; species Anhinga rufa. Next base: position 13,995 of record VZTV01104231.1, on the reverse strand, counting down.
TGTCCTTGTGGAGACACAGTCCCTGAACCTCACATTTTCATTAAGTGATGTGATCTGCCCTAAGAGATCTGAGCCTTCCAAACTCATGTTGTGGACCTCTGAGACGGATTTAGGCAACTGTGGAAGGCTGGCTCAATGCAGAACTTTCTTTTCAAACTTCATATCTATACAGACTTCTGTCTAATCCCGTGAGCTACTACTGACACACAGAAAAAATTATAAATCCATTGGAATCAAACCTTAAGAAGCTAAAGCAACATGAATGATTCCCTGCATGTCTCCACTCCCTCTTATCTCCCTTTTATCTTTTAAATGTTAACTATCAGAACAGAAATAGTCACGCATGATTTCTACTGCTACTAGTTGGAAACCAGCCAATTATGAAGAGGGCTTTTGCAATCAGCTATTGTTTGATAGATTTAATGGATACAATATGTTATATTAGAAGTGAAATTTCTCTTTTATATCTGAATAACTAATCTCAACTAATGTTCTTCTCTTCATGTAAGTACAAAACAGTTGTCCTCTGAATACATAAAACATTCTGTTTTCAAGGTCCATTGGATCAAGCTGTCCAGACATGAAACTCAGATCAGCACTCTTGGGACCTTTTCTTGAGCTCATCTGAATCAGTGATGGAGCCCTGCTGATTCACATGGAGCCTCTGAGGAACGATGCTGATGTGAGCTGGACTGGATGGCATCCTCAACTCCAAGCTTTGAGGTGACAGTCCAGCTCCTCTATTTACAAACAGCAATGACCTCTGTTTTTCCCAGAGGTCAACACAGCTGCAAGTGAATAGGTATAGGTGGAGAAGGGAGCTGCACAACTGTTATCCTAACAGACAACCCAGGCGAAGAGCAATATGAAAAGACAAGAGGGGGAATGTTTTGTAGCCGCTTTGAATCTCTTCCTCTCCCATCATTCTCAAATTCTTGTCTGCTGCATTCACAAGATGGTGTCTGAGTGAAAGAAGATGCACCTTGTCCTCAGCACACTCACAATGCCCTCAAGCTCTGCAACTGTTTACTTAGCACTCATGTGAAACAGTCACTTCTGTGGTTTGTAGAGGTTCAGGAACGCATTGCCATCTTTCAGATGTTCAGAGGAGGAATGTCTTGCAGCAGTCTCCAAAAAGAGACCAGAATCCCTCCTAACATAGTGATGTTTTTATTTTCATACATACTCATTTTTATTTTCATACATATTCATTTTTATTTTCATATCCTTAGAAAGCAGGTTGCTGCCACACCAGGAGGAGAAAAAGCAATCTCTATTTTCACCAGAAAAGCCAGAGACCAAATTTAGTAAAATCATTTGGTATTCTACCCAAAACTAACTTTAGACCTAAAGAGTAGAGGCAAACCTTTCCCTTGCAAAACACATAAATCCAGTGTGTTTTGGCTGGTACCTTGGCTGACATGGCTAATCAAGCTCACTAATGTAGTTCACTTCTTCCCCTCCCTCACCCCCCCACCAAAAAAGAAAAAAAGAACATCCTTCAATGAGTTGGGGTAAGGTTAGGCAACAGAAATTTCCACAAGTCTGTTGCAGTCAGAGGCACAGCTCCTAGCTTTGTGAGTGCTGGAACTAAAGCCTGGTTCCCTGTGAATTGCATTTTGGGGTGAAGTGCAATATCCAGAGAAGCATTCCTGCGGCTGGGCCTCTCAGGGCTTCTCTTGCCCCCTACCCATCTTTCTGCTGACTCTTTGTTGCTTCTGTGTGTAAGGACTCATGTTGCACCTCTGCCTTCAGCTGGGAGTAATTTCTGGTTCTCTTTTTCTGCACACAAACATATAATTTTCATGAAACTTGTTGGAATTTCATTGTCTGTGAGACCCCTCCCTTTGCACCAGATTTGCTTAGCACTGAATAAAAAATGAAGGAATTATATGGGAAAAGACAGAATAACAGACTGATAGACTGCACAGGCACATGAACACACACACTCACATACAGAGTCCTCCTCTGGAGAGGAGAGCAGGCTGTAAGTGAGATACTTATCCTCTGCACTAAGGTACTGAGTGGTATTTGGGACAAATATAATGATCCTGAACATCTTGCCATTCTCTCTGGCTTCTCAACATGCAGGCTACAGTTTTGCCTGCTCTATTGCCTTGTTTGTTACTTTATTCTCCTCCACATCATCGCCTACCACATTATACCTCTCATAAAGGTCCTTTATTGTGCTTCAACACAACGCAACGCAAGTTAGTAGAGCATAGCTAAAAGTGGCACTGGCCAATATCTAACTGATCCATCCTTATTCAGAAGCTCTCTGGACTCCATGTCATTTTTTCCTCTTCTCCTCTGCTCTGTGTCACCTCTTGAAAGCAGAGCCTGATTCTGGACATCAGAGAAGACTGGAGTCATTAAGAAGACCAACTGGGTTTCAGCAGGCTAGAGTCTTTGACCCAATCTTGCAGGGATTTAGAAACCATCCTTCTTACCGTGTTAAGCTGTCATAGCCTCTTGCAAATCCTGGAAAACAGCCAGACCTATCACATTCTCCTGGAGATTAGCTAGTTTCCAAAGATTCAATGACTATTCAGGGAATTTTTAAGAGGATAAAATTACACAATTGTATAGTGCATTGCATTCTAGAGAACCCCAAGCCAAATTTCAGTTATTTTTAAAGAAAATAAGCCATTTTTGAACTACGGAAGCTCTACTTCTTCCAAGCAATTAAGCAAGTAATTATATTGGACTCCAATAACCTAAAATCAGCCAAGGCATTTGAAAAACAAAATGGTTAAAGGAAAACAACCTTTGGCTGAAATCTCATATGCCAGCAATTTAGGCTAAATCCTGCTCTATAAATCTCGGAGGAGAAGTGCTGACTTAGTGACATACTGGCTGCTGTAAAATGAAGTATAAACAACTATTTACTTTCATTTCATGCAAAATTTATCATCACTACAAAAGCACAAAAGAAAATATGGCACTACCAGCCAGATCTGGTTTTATCAAGGCAATGGAAATCATCGCAATTTGAAGGCTTTTGAGAAGGAAAAGCCTTTCATTTTCCTAATCCAGTCTCTCTTTCTGCAGTATTATCCTCTTCTTTTAGCATTTCTTTAACAGGAAGAGTGGGGCAGGTTAGAAATTGTTTTTTTTTTTCATCCTATCCTTTAGTTTGCTCATCTTTGTAGAGGGGTATCTCCTTTCTTCCTAATAGGTTCATCTGCTGTGAAACTGCTCCCCACAGCACTCCAGGGCTTGAGAAGCCACAGATATTTGGGCTTGGAGATGCTCACAGTATAACCGCCAAATTAAAAAGACCATGTTGGCTGATAAGGTCCCCAAAGGTTCAGACCAGCCCACTCTCTCTGTTCCATTTTGATATCCTCTGCAAGGTTAAACACTATCTTCATTTTCGTAATGAAAAGCATGATCTAACTGGCTCTTCATCTGTAATCAAAATTTACAGTATGGAAAAATTCAGAATTACAGGTCTACTTCTAGAAATTCCCGTATCTGTTATGTTGTCTAGAAGCCACCACAATGATCTCTAACTGATAACCCCACTAGCAACCATGACAATCCACAGAGTTGTAATTTGGCAAATTATATTCCACTGTCAGAAGACAAAAACCACAAATGCCCTCCATTTTCCACTATCACTTTCTTTGCTGTATCTGGATGGGATAAATCTTCTAGCCACAAATGAAAAATGGTTTGGTCTCTGTTTTGCTCGCTGGAGCCACATATCTACGTGGCAAGGCAGACAATAGCCAATTACAAAGGAATGATATGCTATTGTGTTCAACTGTTTTATTATTTATAGACATTCCAAAGAACCCGGACAAATTTATGGAGGTCCCCAAAAAAGCAGAAAATATTTAAATCACGGGCCTGATTCATTTAAGCATCAGATTGCTCTCTGTGAAAAAGAAACTTTGAAGTTAGAAAGTGTTGAGTGAAGACAACCTTCACTCTCTTCTCTTGCATGGTTATATAATGATGAAATTTTATGATGAAATTGCATGATACAATGTATGGTGCAATCAAGTAATGAAAGGTTCTAGTGAAATAAAAAACACAAAGAGGAAGAGATAGGTTGCTATGGGAACCATCCATCTGAATTCCCTGACTTCTGTGTAACTAAAATCTCAAATTTTATGTTCCATTAATATAGAGTTCTTAGATTTTTACATATAATAATGAACATAAACTAGTATGGTGGTACTAATGTACTTTAATTGCATGTTTAGGAGAATCAGATAAAACATTATTATACTCTACTGTTATCTAACAAGCTCCAGACCAAAAAAAAAACCCCAGTAACACAGAAAAATGGAACATTTCTTACCTTTTTTGTATAAATCATAAAATGCTTTTGTGGTTTACACTCTTTTTGAAATAAGCTACAGGGCTTATGTAATAGCTGAACTTCTATAACCACATGTTAACCTTTTTGTTACTATTTTATTTTCACCGAAGTTTTGAAGAAAAAAATATTTCCATTGTCTGGTCCTGTTGGTGAGTCTTCAAATGAAAAAATGCAAGTGTGCTTTTCACAACAATACACCAAACCCTCTGCCTGGATTTGCCTCTCATTTTTGCATGCCACGTGAATATTCTCCTCCTTCAAGTGCCTTCTCTAATCACACCTCTTGTGAAACCAAACAATGCCGACACCCTTTGCCAGTAACATCTGCTTCTTTTTGCTTATGAATGATTGACCAGCGTGTTATGAACGTTTATATGTGTATGCTGTAACCTCATCAGGACACAACTTTTCTACCTGCTTATGGAGTTCAGCCTACTCTCTTCCACTTGTGCCCCTGACATGTGCCAGACCATTTCTACAATATTTTGTAACACCTGTATAAAAGCAATTTAATCTGTGTGTTTTTGAAAGGGCATTGGGACAGTGGGGTTTTTGCTTCTTTGCTCCCCATAGCTGTGCTATGTACCCTGGGCATGGGGGAGCTTTGCAAGGCAGTGCACCTCGTGCAGCCCCTGAGCCAGGGCGATGCACAAGCCCTCCGGAGGTGCGGTCTGTTCGCTCTGACCTTGCAGTCTGTAGCAGACCGGTCAGCCTCACCACATCTCCTGCTACCTCTCTGCAGTGCGACTCCTGCATGAGTGAGAGAGCATGCCTTGCCGTCTGGCAGCTGTGCGCCTGGGTTACCCCTCTGGAGAGGTGGGGAGACGGGAGATGGGGAGATGGCAGAGCTCTGCTCTCTAAAAGAAACCCAGCATGACCTCTTTCTATTTTAATGCTCAATCTTACCCACTTGCCAGTGCTTTTCTGTTTAGTATTGACTTAAATTACACAGGGCAAAAAGTTGCTTTTGTAACTTCATAAGGCTGCAATACAGGGCTTTATAAATCTAAACAGAAGAAGGATATGTCTGATTCAGAGATCTCACAGCGGCTAATCTAAACTGTGTATCTTCCTGGATTTTCTCAGAAAGCAAAAAAAAGCAAATCACATGAGGACTCCAGCATTAAGTCTTTGTATTAAAATTTCTGTTAATGCATGCAACTAAGCTTACACCCTCCTATGTTCACAATTATTTCACGGGACATGCAAAAGACTTCTGTCGATCGCTGCACTTGTAAACTGTTTGGTTTTTTTTTTAAGAATTTAAATCTGAATAATTCCTGAGGTTCTAAGTAAGGATATTTCCTCATCCTTCAGGCTTTTCCCATCCGTCGTCGCGGCGCATAAGGTCTGAAAACCCCACAAATCCCCCTGGGCAGCTGACGTAGGATTCCTACGCCAACCCTCAATGGAGAGGATCGTGTTTCCCCGGCCTTGACAGAGGAGACGGGCAGCAGCACCCGCTGAGCCCAGCCGGCCGGGAATCCACGGGGGGAGCGGAGCATCAAGTGACCGGTGGCGCTGGCCGGCTCGATGCGGCCACGTCCCGGCGGGGAGCGGGTCCCCGGCCTGGCTGCAGCAATGCCACGCATCCCTGCCATCCGCACCTGTCAGCGCCGGCACCTGCTGCCCCATGGCCATAGATGGCTGTCCCCAGGGCTGCGGCGCTGATTGGGGATGCTCCGCTCCCGGCTGACCGCTTTGGGTTTGGGTTTTTTTTGGTTTTTCTTCACCCGTGTTGCTGTCACACTTCTCGGCTTTCATGTGGTCACAGCCTGCAGGAACGCAGCAGCATTTGCGCTTACAGATATATATACATAAATGTGTATATACATCTCTACGTATATTTATATATACATGTACACACCCTCTACTAGATCACTTCTCAGTACCTTTTTGTTCAAATCTAGAGGGATTTTTTTAGAAGTTTTCATGCATAACATGACCAGCCTCAGTTTGCTATGATGCAGTATAATACCGGCTTAATATCGCTGGTGTGTTGGATTAGCGGAGATAAAAAAAGGGATGTGCTTTTCCAGACAAGACTGGCATTTCCTAAATAATGAATTCACGTGTGAGATTAATTGGAGGTGTTAAGATTAGTGACATAAATGCAGTGCTGACCTAGTTGTGATTACAGCTTTTGATAAAATCACCTCTACAGATATGTGAGATTTAAAAAGAAAAAAAAAACAGCCTTGGACAAACAAAATTCCATTTAAACGTTAGTCAAAATTTACTCTACTGTCAAATGTACTCTTTACACCCAAAGACTGTGTTAAAATGAAACTTCTGTGCAGCTGTTTTTTTAAACCTGTACTATGAAAGGACAGTCAAATTCTGCTCTGTTGTGTTAAAAAAACCTGACAACTTTCCAAAGACTGGCTGTCAGTTCTTCATGCACAAAATTAGCATATTATTTACTTAGATCAGAGGTATTTTTCAGGGTATTTGTGTTTTAGGGATGGAATAGTTATCACCACTCTTTGAGCACCCCAATGATTATAACCCTTACTGAGGGCTCTAAGACCTGTCACAGGCACTGTTTTTGAGTAGTGGAAATGCAGAAGATGTAGGTAAGGGCAGAAAACTTCAGCTGCTCTCCTCTTCTTCCCAGCACTCTTTATGCATGCTGCCCTGCCCATAAATGTGTGCCTTCTCCTGCAGAATGAAGGTTAGCGCCACAGCCTAGTGGCAAATACCTCATTTTCCATCCTCTGTATTGGAAGGTGGATTTACAGAAAATAGACTTCTACTATTTCTCAAGGCTCAATATTTGTGGAATGACTCCATGAAGTCAAAAATTCTATATTCTGGCTAGTTCCACTAGTTCACTGGCAGGAGCACCACCAGTCTGCAAGCAGACCCAGTCTGCCAAGGGTTGCAAAGATGGCCTAAAGCCAGAAAAGATGCATCTCTGACTTGCCTCTTGCCCCATGGCCACAGCATAATATCAGTCCATTATACCCTTTACTGTTTTTTCAAAACCGGTAAAGTGTATAAAGTATTTAAATGGCCAGTTCTCTAAGCTTTATTGAGCATATTTAAAAAAGAAGAAGCTATTGTTGAGACATAGAGTATTTGATTTGTACTAGGTTTTGCTGCCAGACACAGAAAGTATATGAATGGAAAAATAAACTTTACAGTAGTTCAGCAGAACCATCTCAGCTTCTTTAGGGAATACGAGGCCACTTAAAAATAAACACTGTAATCATCAACAGGTTGTTATTTCCCTCCTTCTTTTTATGTTCGTCTATCTATAATCCTTCTCCACTGACTCTAGCCCTTCCAGATGGAGCACTGCCCTCAACATTTTCATTTGTGTCTAATTTAGTCAGACATATACACAAATACAAGGCTGAAGTCAGATCTCGTTTACGCTAGTGTAAATCTGTAGCTGGATTTGGAACAGCTGTAAAGACACCAGTTGAGTTATTCTAGATGTACAGTGGTGTTACCAAGTCTGTTACATCAGTGTTACTATCTCTTGAAACATACAGTATTTGAAATATGCAGGGCTTAATATAAATGACTGCAGAAACAATTAACTATTTCAAAGGCAGCTGGTGTTTTTCCATGATATAAATGGGAACCTTTAATACTAAATGCCATATTCAAAATACTTGAGAAACGTGACATACAGAGTAACACATATATTTTATAGAATCTTTTGTCACAAAAACTTATTACAGAAAGAAAGGCAGCTGATAAAAGTCATACTTTGCATATATTTTGAGCATTATCTATGTTCTAAACGATCCCAAAGAGATTCTGAAATTATATTTTTAAGGTCTGCTTCGCACATCATTAAAATGCAGCCATCCTGGGGTCAATATATTGTCAACTCGACAACTTCACTGCACTAGCCAACGAAGTTTTCAGGAGCAGAAATTATATGTACCTCACACAAATAAAGTTGTAACATATGATATAAATTACTTGGGAACAAATTCTTCCTAGACTATGGGGCAAACACCTTCAACCTTAACCATGGGGCCAGGGAATCTCTGATGACCACAACATTCTGCTTTTCCATTTCATCTGAAACGGAGCACCTCCAGCAGCACTGAACTGGTGCAGTACTGACTCAGCAGTGAAAATGCCACCCACTGAGACAAGAACACCACTTCCTTCAGCACCTGGGTTTTCTTTGGAGGTCTCCCATAAAAATCTTGAATGTATCAACGTTCTGAACAGACTTTTTTTTTTTCCTCCCCAGAATTTGAACACTTATTTTATAGCAGATCAAATTACAGGGTATTACAAGAAATGGTACCAACATGACAATGAGCAAATGTTGCTGAATAGCAGTTCCTTTTAAAGAAAAAAGAACATTCCCTTTTATTTTTATAGTACCATAATTGTTTTATCCATTGGTAAAAATGCCCAAATCAATATATTTTTCAAAAATGGTGAATTATAATAGAGGTTAGATCTCTGAAACTCTAGCCTCCTGTTTCATTGCAGGATGCAGGCCTTAAATAGCACAAAGCAATTACCATCAACTCACTGTTCTGCTGATAAAGTCAAGATTTCACCAAGGAGAAAGAGAAGGAAGTCTCTCCACTAAGTTTAGAGTGAGCAAGCACTATTTGAGAAGAAAAATTGGCCCATGATTTTAATTATGAAAACAGATGACTCAAACGATGCAGACTTTCATACTTGATTTAAGATGGCTTTGTTTTTTTCTGTTAGACCAACAATTTATATGAGTTCTGTTATTTACCAGAAACATTTGTGCAAATTGTATCTATCTTTAAATAGCTGCTAAAGTCTCTAGACTATGGTATGCATTTGTCTGCTTACCAAAGTGTCATCTGCTAGAAACAAAAGAGCTGGGTTTTGTTTTCCCGTGGAAAATCCTACAGGACTGGTAAGATTCAGACAGAAACCTTGCAAGTGGAAACTTGCAGATAACTGAACTAAACACGAGCCAAAAAAGAGGTGAGAAGAGTACAGTCAGGAGTTGTATGGAGGAGCTGGATGAGACTCCAGAACTGCACGATTATCCTAGAAAGCTGGTCCCTCAATAAACTCTGTTTTCCTGAAGCATAACTTCTTCAAAAGTCATACAGCTCCTATCACTCTGCTCTTCCCTTGAGAGGAGTAAGCCCTTCTCTCAAAAGGAAAGAATCAGACACGACAGAATTAGCAAACAGTGGTTAGATTTTGAAAAGATTTGGAAAATTTAGGAAGCTTTCCAGGCATGGAAATCCTAAATTTCGATTTCTGCAAACTGTACCATCATGGAGGCAAAGGATTAGCCCCTTTACATAAGATTATCAAGGATTAGGCTGCTACTGTATACCCCAAGAAGCTGCAGTTTAGCTCCCACTTCTGTTACTAACTTCCTGCATGGACTTTGTTAATTCACTTTTCCCTCTGTAAAAAGTTGAATGATAACAACTACCAGTGTAATTGGGGTGCTATAAGAAGGAAAAACCCAAGCAAACTGTAACGTACCCAGTAAGGAGTCTAAATTTAATGTAGAGAGGCAGACCCTCACATACACCTGCAAAAAAAATGGCTTACATGCTGCCCTCTGTATCTAAGTTAAATTAACAACATAATGGTCAGTTTCATTGCTCTCTTTGGGAAGGAAGAAAACTTGAGAAACAGAGCAGCTTCCAGTTCTTATCACTGCTTGAGAAAGCAGAAGTGGCAGAGGCAGACTCAAGATCTAGTCAGAAAAGTTTGACCAGAACTTTTCTGAGGACTGAGTTTACAGAGATACTAGAAAATCCATGGCTGAGAATGTAAAGTAGAAAAGAAAAAAAAAAGAAAACTTCATTCAGAAACTGTCTTTTTTGTGAAAATTTCAGCTTCCTCCAGAAGCAGCTAAAACATACTTTAAATGTTAGGGTTTTTAATTGTAAAACTAGATTTCTTTTTTTGGACAAAATTATAGTTTTGTAAAGAAGAATTGGCATATTGGCCTGCCAAGGCCCTACTGTCTGAAATCTTCAAACCTTTAATCATATGGTATTCCCACACAGTGAATTCTGTGGGCTACAAAAGACGTTTCTGCTTGGGTCCCCTAATTCTGCAGGAGGGCTGGACAAACGGAGCAAGATTTCAGCCTACTTCAATTCTTCCAAGACCTGGTAGAGATGGGAATGAAGGACGCTGTGAACATGTGCATGACAGGTACTGTCTCACTCGGTGAAGACTTAGCCGTGGGCTCTGACCAGCTTTGGTGGCTCTCGCTGCTGCAGTATAAATCACCGTGCAGAGCTGCCTGCTCTGCCCTGCCATCTGAGATTACTCACCCCATACCAGAGCTGCGGAGGTGGAGCGGCCAAGGGGTGGGCATGCATTCCCTTCCTCTGACTCTGCTGCGAAGGTGGTAACCTCCAACGGAGCAACGGCAATAAATAGCTTGGGGGTGCTCACATCTCCAGATACCACAGCTGTTTCCTCAGACAGAGTCTCACAAAGACATGTTACAGGTAAGAAAGGAAACTTTTCAAACTGGGAATCCCAAACCCAGAACAGCCTGAAGGACTGTACTTGTTTTAAAGAACTGACCGCCTTTGTGATTTATCACTTCACAGTGTTTTGCAACAGGGACACAGCTAGTGTTTTGGGGACTGTGTTCCTGAGAAAAAGGTAAATCTGGCTATCTGAGAAAAATGGTCAGAAGTTGGTAACATTCTGACTTTTTTTTCTAATATGCTCACCTTGCATATAAGGAAAAACGATACCGGATCCCTACCAAACAAGGAGCTGAAACCCACAGGTGCACAATCACTACTCCCAGTCCCAAAATCTGGCCATGCTGGAGCTACCTGGACCAACTACAGACTGAATCTGAAACCATTATGCTGAGAGATGGAACCATAGAATCTTCTGTTGACATTACTGTGGCAAGAAGACTGAGCTCATTTACTTATTCCATCATCTTGGCTATCTTCTAAGCCGTTTGCAGCTATGAGCCTGCTGCTGCAGTAGCAAGAGTTCTTCCCTAAGCTCTGCAGAGCATTTACAATGCAATAAGGCAACCTAGAGGAAAGGTAAAAAGTATTACATGGAATGATAAAGGAATACTTCAGGTTTTCTAATAATTATTTTATGTTTGAATATGAAAATTCAATTTTAAAATCAATCAGAAGCTGCCTGTGCCAAAGAAATAAGAGACTGTGATAAGACTGAAGATGAGATTACCTCAAAATACATGTGGTTTTACCTCTTACGGTTGATATATTAATATCAAAGATCTGGCAGAGATCCTGACTGATTTCAGTGGGCCCAGGATTTCACACAGCACTTACAGTAGCAAAAGGGACCAGCAATGTCCTAAATAACCAAAATTTCAGTGAAATTCAGTAATGCTACAAGATCCTTTCCATGAAGAGGCCAATGGGCATACAAGCAATGAGCATATAAGAATTTCTCCAGTTCAGCAGTACACAATTTTGTTCCTAGTATCTGCAGAGAAGTTCACAGTCCTGAGGTTTGCCTGGAGTTTCTCAATAACATGAAACTTTCAAAGAAACTGCAGCAAAGCTTACTCACACTGATTCTGAAGTTTGTCAGGATTCCTGTTTCTGCCTGGGGTATGAGAGATCAGAAGACCCCAGAACAAAATGGCGGTAGCAGGAATGGATGAGTACTTCTTTTATTCCTGCCACTGAATTGGTCATGGAGATCAGTAGGAAGCAGACTTAGCTGCAGAATGTTTAGTCAGCTCTTTTGCTCTATCACTCTCCGTGAAGGAGGAGGTGGAATTAACAACATTTCTCCCATGAAAAAGACTGTACAGAAGGAGTAGGAGGATTTCTCAGACTCCTTAACAAAAAAGGAACGAAAAATTTAGTCTGTGGGAGAGACGAGAGAGGTTTCTATAGCCCTTGAGGATCCATTGTTTCACCTCAAGTCCAAGCCCAGAAGCATCTTACTTCTGTTCAGGTTACAGCTGTGAATCCCTCATGGGTGTTACTATCAGGTGAGTTCAGTCCTACCAAACAAAACTCCTTACTACTGATGGAGGTCAAGTCAGAATCGTCAGACATAGTTATCTTCAGGGATCCTAACAGTTCAAGGGTTCTGTTAATGAAGCCAGTTAGGCAGAGTCCCTTAAACCTGCCAGCATTTGAAAGCTATAAATGAAGACGTCTCTAGGACAGAGAAATGAGAGCACACCTTTCTCAGCACCCTTTGGAATAGAAGCAGTTTTTAAAGTAACAGGGTATGAAAATCATCAACAAGTGTTCCCTCTTAGCCACATCACTTTGGTCTTACAATGAAACCATAAAGAGCAGTCCACACTCTGCTGCAATTCCCTTGCTGCAAGGAAGGGTCTTGTGACAGGAAAGGGCTATGGAATAGCTCCGATAAAGGATTTAGGGACATAGGAAGCTCGATTTGGCAATACTTACTATTTAGGCACCTGAACTCCAGAGTGGAATTCACACTGTGCTAGGATCTGAGGCTTCCTATGCAGGGTACCGGAAGAGTTTGGTGCTACAGAACAGGATCCAAACCTAGCAGCATGTGATGAAGTTGTGAGTGATCTAGACCAAGCAAACCGGGCTTTTGGAAATCCTATCCCTCATCAGAAGATAAACTGCTTACCCAGAGCTGCAGATACACCTTCCTCCACAAAGCACTACTGTCATTCAAGCATTGACTCAGGCATACTGCCCCTCCTACAGCTAATCTTTCAAAGCATTGAGGAAGAGCTATTCTTCCCTTTTAAGAAAAGGCTGCTGCTGCAGATTTTCTCTATAACAACTGGTGGTTAGAAACATGCTACAAAACTGGAAACACAGGTTCTGTTTCTTCTTTGATCTGAACAGGCTCAAATCTACTGTCTCCCATATCCCGATAAGGGCCAGGATTTATCTAGTTTGCCATGCTCTATGCAGTTCTAGATAGGTTAAACCTCTCCACTTCCCCATAACATTTTGCTTTTGTGCATTAACAAATGCAACACTTATTGGGTCAGAGAAACAGAATTCAATAGGGGACAGAGCTCTGTGGCTGGTTACAGTATTTTTGTTTGAGGAAAGAGTCTGATGAAATCTGATTTCTGCTCCAGAGCTGGTGTTTGCATTTTATGTTGAATAGGCTCTCAACAAAATGCAGAAAGAATCCTTTAAGAAAGGAATTAAACTGAACTTTCTGTCCCTTTGATAGCATTCACACACCAGCAATATTTTCTTATTCTGTTTCATGAAAAGCTTGATCCTATACTTGTGCATTGCATTAGGAATTGCTTGCTAGAGGTATTTTGTTCATGGAGGACTGGGAGTCCCTAGATCTTTTGGGGCTGAAACTGGCATAAGACTCTCCATTTTGACCCATATTGGGTTAATACTTAGCACAATACAGGCCCCTAGGAATTTTCAAGATCAAATAGTAAGATCCCTCACAAAGTTCATGTGCACCCAGGTTAGGCTTTTAGATAAATGACCTTAGTTGCCATATTTTAAACTTTATGTTTAGTCACTTCTATGAAACACTTTCAGATACAGGATGGAAAGTACTGAGCATAATTATGAATTTTTATTCATGAGTTAAACAATATATGTGGGTTGTGTGAAAATTTACATTTGAGAAGGCAAGCTTCTTTTCACACAGGTTACAAAAACACAGATTAAATGCTAAGGCGCATACTGGTAACTGCTGGAGACAAAAGTGTAAAGCTTCCATTTTACTGA
>VZTV01104230.1:0-17167 GCA_013400875.1 Anhinga rufa | reverse complement strand
CTGCTGGCGGGGAGGAAGTAGAGAAAATCGGGAGTAAAGTTGAGCCCAGGAAGAAGGGAGGGGTGGAGGGAAGGTGTTTTAATATTTAGCTTTTATTTCCTCATTACCTTACTCTGATTTGATTGTTAGATAATTAAACTAATTTCCCCAAGTCGACTCTGTTTTGCCCATGACAGTGATCTGCTGAGTGATCTCCCTGTACTCATCTTGACCCATGAGCCTTTCATTATATTTTCTCTCCCCCATCCTCCTGAGGAGAGGGAGTGATAGAGTGGCTTTGGTGGGCACCTGGTGTCCAACCAGGGTCAAACCAGCACAATTCCATAAAACAGGAACCGGTGAAATCATGTATTAGCATGTGGGTGCCCAGAAAGTTCAGAGAGAAAAGTTTGCTGCCAGGAGTAGCAAGAGCAGGCTGCTCAGCAAGGGTAGGGGAGCTGGTAGCCTGGAGCTACAGTGGGTGAGGTTGGACGAGCAGTGCCCTGTCCTGCAGAGCAAGTCCATTGATGGTAATGATGGTCAGCCACAGTCCAGATCACACACATGTCCAGGTCAAACCAAGGCATCAGGGCAGGGTCAGGACCAATGATGGACATGGCCAGGCACGGAAATGCCTGTGGCATAGCCCAGGCAAAGACCAGCGGTGAGTGTCTGAGCTCAAATGCAGTTCCTGAGCAAAGTGGGAAGGCCCCAGAAAGGCATATCACACCTCTGTCATGAACCTCTGATCTCATGTTACAGCTGCACCATGTGAGATCTTGCCTTGAGCACAGGCAACCAAACCCCTAGGAGGGAGGGATGAAGACTGCAGAGCCTGTTGGTATACTTAGGGCCATGACAGTAATTTGACATTTCTATATATTAGATGGACTTTCTTTTTAAAAGAAGAGCAGCTGAGGAAAAATACCTCTTCCCAGAACATGCTCAAGTATCATAGCCTAAGTCTAATGGACAAACAGTGCATGCTGCAATCTTAATTCATTAATGAAATTTTCTTGATCTGGAGACATAATAGTGCTAGTGGTGGAAGCAACTGCTAGAGGATTTACTAGAGCGTTTCAGAGCTGTCACATCCATGTCACACATCCTCAGCTCCACACATGCTTCATTGTCATATAACTAAGGAGATGTGGTCTGCTGTGAGGACTCCATCCCCTCTGCTATTATAAATACAGACACACAGAAACTATGGTCCAACAGTCACTCTGTGAATGACGCTGTCTAGATGACTTGAACTCAAGTCTACATGACTTGGGTAATAAGGGTTTTCCCAAAGTTGTATCCTATTATTGCTCCCTGGAGCATGTACTAGCAAGCATGGGTCCAGCTTCACAAAAAATTTCCTTTACCAGAGGAAAGAACCAAGGGATCACTCACTGTGCAGCTATTTTATCCAACAGAAATGTCCAGAATAATATGTTCTCTTTACTTTGGTCTTTTTTTTCCCATTTCAAGACTTGCATGATGCATGATGGTGCTTGTCTGAAATGATGACTGCTCAAATATTACTCATATCTTTGGGACCATCTCTTACCTCATGGAAAAAAAAAAAATCACTGGAGAAAAATAAACATTTGATTCTTCGCTCTCAAAGTGAAAAGCCAGGAGCTAATACAGGCATGGGTTGATTTAGACTGAAGGTCAATCCAATCCAGAGCCCTGTCTCTGACAGCACCAATAGTTCCCCAGAGATGAAAGAGCAAGGACAGAAAAAGCATGCTTGCCCATTTAATACACTGCAAAGATATAAAAATCATGCACCCACACTCCAGTCAGATTATTTCTAAGAAATCCGTTAGGCTACCTTCATTGAACAAACCTGAAGCTGAACCTTGGAAAACAGATTGTTCCAGAGTTTAATCATATTCAGAGATAGATTATTAGTGGAAAGGTATATGTTTGACAGCTGGAGCATCTGACTGATAAGATGCCAATGATGCCTCTGAATATTTTGCTTCATGCTACTACAAATCTGTATTTATTTAGAGAAAGGATATAAAAATCAAGTGGTTTACCCCTTTGAAAGGTACTCTGGTCCTATGGCAGTCAAAAGTCTGGCTTGCCCAGTGGCTGTTGCTGAAGCAGTTCCATTTTGCGTAACATCTTTAAGTAGTAATCGTAGCTGGGACTAAATCTGACCTTCCCAAGTCACGCTAAAGAATCCAAAGAACAAGGGCAGCTAAGTATTACATACAGGAAAATTTTGCTCTGAATTTTATACTTCAGGTCAGTCTTCTGTCTAGAAAACCCTAGGAATCTACTGCTTTGCTATGTAATCTGTCTGCAGTTACCATATCCATTAGCCCAAAGCACTCATAGGATTTTATAATGGTGCATTAGGACCCTGAGCACTCCAGGGAGAAAATGAAGTTAATGTAATGGCAAATGACTTTCAAAATATTCTATTCTGTGCCTTTAAATTTCAGATCCTGAAAAGAAAGCAAAAGAAAAAAGAAAAAGAAGCACATGAAAGGAGAAGATCAGCCTGTGACTGAAAGTCCAGCTGTGTAAACAAGTTTAGTGACTTCTTTTATCTCTAATTGGTCTTACACACTGATCTTTCTGGTGCCAAAATCACACACTTCACATTAATTCTTCAGTAATATAGCACTATTTACGGATGGAATTGGTCTGAAATGTCAAACTGATATGTGTCACTTGCAATCTATTAACATTTCAAGTTTTTTTCAGGGAACATCAACAACTGTCTTTAGTTATATTACTTTAAATGTTTGAAAAGGAAACAGGTTTATATACCGCTTAAAATGTGAATGTAGGCACTAAAATTGTGCTAATAGTGCTATTCACTGCATGAGACATAAAAGATACTCAGCTGGCATAAATTTTTTGGCCAAATTGCATTAACTTCAGAGATGCCATGACAGTTAATACGGTCAAATAACTGGCCTATAGACTTCAGAAGATATCTGTCTCACAAATGCAGAACAGGCTGTTGTCTTTCTTGATAGTTTAGGACCTTTGAGTAACAAGATATTCATATAATTATGTAGACTAGTCTGGAGTAGACACTGGGGTAGACACTGAAAAACTTCAGTGAGACAAAGAAGCCACGTGTACAGGCAAATGAAAATCAACACTGATAAATGCGAGGTGTTGCACACTGGCCATAAAAATAAATTAATGAGGCAACAAGCAAATGAACTGTCTATCCATTTGACACGGGTCAAAGTCACCCATATGTGAAAAATGGTCATCAAAGCAAAATCACAGTCTGTATGCAGTTGTGATCAGAAAAAACAAATATTTTAGGTTACATGGTGTATATGGCACAATGAAATATATAAAGATAATTGTGTCAATAAAATGATGCAGTATTGTCTGCACAGTTAAAAGGGATTTGATAACATTACACACAGCAATGAAATATGTGTATGAGAAACAATAAAATTCTGTTCTTTAGTCCTATTTCTTCCACAGGATTATTAAATAAAATTAGAAAAGAGTAGGTTCAGAAAGAATCACTGAAGTATTTTTTCCTGCTACAGATCACTAAGCTGTGTTTATGTTGCCATGCATGTATACGTATGTGTTTAGGTGTGTATGTATATATATAAAAACTTAGATATAACTTGGTTAATAACTGACAACTGGTAAGTCAGTGAGAACTAATAATCAAATCTGGCATTAACTGATAATAAAGATAATTTCAAAACCAACTAACCAACTAACCATAATTAATGGCTTAAGATAGCCTCTAATGTTTACAGATCTGTCGTATGATCAATAGATTTTTTGCATTTAATAAGTCCTTTGAAGCAGCCAGTAACTGTGAGAATTAGAATACCAGACTAGATTGACCTCAGTTTGATACAATTTGGAAATTTCTATTTTGCTAACTATAATTGTTTTCTACGAATAGATGACTAGACAAGACCCTGAGTGACCTGCTGTATTCATTCGTGTTCCATCCGGGTGGATGCAACAGATGTCTCTATGGCCTTTGCCGTGGGAACACTGCTTTTAGCTCTGAGGCGAGTGCTCACCATTTTGGCAGAGACCAAGAGAACTTCCTTAAGACAATCATAACTCTCAGAATACTGAATAAAATGGTGCCCTTACTTAACAAGTAACTTGTTTTAGAAGTGTCTAGCTATTAAGTATGTAAACACTGTTGTCAACATCAAACATCCACATTGTTCAGGTTTAGGTCAGGGCCTTTTTCTCTTCCCTTTAGCACGTAAAATGTGTTTTGACTCTTCACTCAAAGAAGCTGTTTTGTTCCAGCTGCTAAAAAAATCAAAAAGAAATACACAGCAGTAAACAAAATACATGAACCATTTTGCAATACTTTTGTGAAACACCAGGAGAATGATTTGTTCAAAAATCTTCTATTTGGATTACTCCGAAAGAGTGTCCGTAGCTTGGCAACTTTAGAGCTTAAGCATGCACCATTATCATTAACAAGGTTTTTCCTTTAATTTATTAGGATAAAACAATGTGCATTTCTAGCCTGAACATTTTCACCATTCAAAATTAGCCGTTCAAAATTAGTCCATCTGTGGCTACTCTAGGCCATTAAACCTGCCTAGGAACATGTTATGCACAAAGTTGTTTGCTAAAGGCAATGCCCATCCTATCAAATCCTTTCAGCTACAAAACAAGATGGTCACATACAGATAACATTAAGAACATCGGACTGTGATTATTCCTGAAACACTCCAAGGAATTGTTCAGGGGAGTACAAGTTGGCAAGGACAATAATTTTTCCATGGACTGATCTAACAACTGAATACTGGAGATGACTGAGGTCCGATGGCAAGGAGCCTCCTGTGGCATAATTTATTTTACCATTTTAGATATTGTTTCAGTGTTTTTATTGATTGTTTCCACAGTAGAGTTGGTTCTTCTAAGAATATGCTTTGGCGGGCCAAGTTAAACGCCGTCTTCCACAGCTGGTAGAAGATGTGTTTAGGACTGCACTTATTAGTTGTCTTTGATTTCTGTATTGATTTGTTCAGTGGCTTGCAACCACTGAAACTAGATGTCAAATCTCAATTTAAAAAAAAAAATGAGAAATTAGACTGCAAGAAAATACTAGCAGTTAAGAAGAAGGGAACAGAGATGTGAACTTCAATGATTCATTGAGTTGCAAGTGTTAACTGGGACGTAATTGAAGAACCTTTCTCCAAAGACTGCTATGCAAACCAAAGGAAAAGACCCATTTGCAGATTTCACTTGGGTACCAACCTCTAGAGGGCAACACAATCATATGAAATGGCAATTCAATAATGACAAGGGCAGTATCAGAATTGCACACTAATCAATATAGTTCATCCTCCCTTTACATCTTAAACCTCTATTTATACAAAACTTAATTTGAAGGACCTGTTTTACAGAATGACACATGTAATGGCCAGATACGACCTGCATGGTTACTGTGACCATATTGTAGCTTCCACTGACACTCAATCATGGCCATAAAATACATGACCTTCCACTCTAAAAACACAACCTTTAAGCTTGAAATAAATACAAATCTCTATAAGCTCTCAAGTATTTTATTCTCTGGGAACAAAACCACTTTTACGAAGAAGACTAGAATTCTACTCTCAGACCTCCAAGTTGTGAGCCTACAGTGGTTTCAGACTGCTAATCTTCAACCCATTTTTAAAAAACATTCCTAAACCCTCTCTCTATGTGTGACTCAGTATGATAATTTTTAAACACATACATATGTGTAAATTAAATTAAAATCTTCCTATAGTTGTTCTCTAAGTATCCCAGTGCCTTTTACCTATTACTGCTCCACTTTTCTTAGATGACAGTGTCTTCATGGAAAGGCCATCCATATTTTATCTTGGTAAGACAAAACATATAGAACATATTCTCTGTGCTTTACTTGTAAATAATGCCAGTCCTATTAACTAAAACAAGGATCGGTCCTCAAAGTTCTTTGCTAAATAGGTTATTAATACTATAGGTACTGTGTTAGCAATAATATAAGAGCAGAAATGGCATAATGATTATTTCTTTTAAAGCACTTTGAAAAGCATTCAATCATTAGCTCCTGCAGCCATTCACTGTGGGCTCCAGACTAATACTTTCATTTTCAAATGTCAATTTCTGCTGTTAAATTAAATGAAAATGTGTATCAGTGTGATACATCATTATCTAAAGTAACTCCTGAGAAAATCACTAAAGTAATGCCATTAGCATTGCCTGCCATTTTCTAAAATGTTTTGGTGTAAAAAAGCAGGCTGTGTGGTTTGTTTCAAATGGTTGCCTGCTGCAACCTTTCTTCGGCCAAGGCTGCGAACACCCAGTCTACCTTTCACCTGGGCAGCTTTTCAAGACAGTACTTGGAACTGACAAGAGAATGAAAAATGGCCTGGGCCTGTGCATGAGGCAAATAATAGGTAGAGTTGTAATCCCCACTGAACAGGCTTTGATAGCTCAGTTTGCCTACCTTCCTGAGAAAGACTTAGTTAACTGATGTTTGTACAGCTTTATTGGGTGTCCATGGCAAGGTGTTGGTGGCAGGGGACTGCAGGGGTGGCCTCTGTGGGAAGAAGCCAGGGGCTGCCTTATATTGGACACATCCAGATCCAGCCAGTTCCAGCCCGCTCCAATGGACCCACTGTGGAGCACAGCTGAGCCTGTCAGCCGAGACGGAGGCACCTCTTTGAAAATGGATTTCAGAAAGGGCAAAAATGTTTCACGGCAGTGTGAGGAGCAAGGAAAAAAGTGTGATAAACAACCCTGCAGACACCAAGGTCACTGAAGAAGGAGGGGGAGGAGGTGCTCCAGGCTTCAGAGCAGAGATTCCCCTGCAGGCAATGGAAAAGACCGTAGTGAGGCAAGTTTTCCTCTGGTGGTCCATGGAAGATGACACTGAAGCAGATATCCACACTGTAGCCCATGTTTCAGCAAGGGGATATTCCCTGAAGGAACTGCAACCCATAGAGACCCACACTGGAACAGAGAAGAAGTGTGAGGAGGAAGGAGCAGCAGAGAAGGACTGTTATGGGCTGAACGAAAAACCCTCATTTCCCGTCCCCCTGCACCACTCAGGGTGGGACAAAGATGGTAGAGGAGTTGTGAATGAGGGACTGAAGTTGAGGCAGGGAAGAAGTGGAGTGGGGGGAAGGTGTTGTTTTAGTTTGTCTCCCCTCGCCCCCATCCTAATCTATTTTAATTGACAATAAATTAAATTGATTTTCCCCAGGTTGAGTCTGTTTTGCCTATGATGGAAAATGGTAAGTGAACTCCCTTTTTTTATCTCAACCCACAAGCTTTTTGATCTTATTTTGTCCCCTGATACTCTTGAGATAGGGGAGTAAGAGAATGGCTGGGTGGGTGTCTGGCAACCAGCCAAGGTCAAACCACCACAAAAACATTGAGAATAACCATGATTTTTCTATGTAAGATCAATATAAATTTACTATATAATATTTTGCTGAGCCAGAATAGCCATGAACTAGAGGCCCCAGAGTGAAAACTCTGAAAGGTTGCTCTCCTGGCCACTCCTCAGAATTCTCCGGTCAAGTTTGGCTAGGTCTGTCTCACAAAAAGGTGTGGTTTGAACCCAAAACTCATGTAGACTTTGAGGAATTGTGCTGGTTTGACCCTGGTTGGACACCAGGTGCCCACCAAAGCCACTCTATCACTCCCTCTCCTCAGGAGGATGGGAGAGAGAAAATATAATGAAAGGCTCATGGGTCAAGATGAGTACAGGGAGATCACTCAGCAGATCACTGTCATGGGCAAAACAGAGTCGACTTGGGGAAATTAGTTTAATTATCTAACAATCAAATCAGAGTAAGGTAATGAGGAAATAAAAGCTAAATATTAAACCACCTTCCCTTCACCCCTCCCTTCTTCCTGGGCTCAACTTTACTCCCGATTTTCTCTACTTCCTCCCCGCCAGCAGCACAGGGGGACGGGGAATGGGGGTTGTGGTCAGTTCATCACACCTTATCTCTGCCGATCCTTCCTCCTCAGGGGGAGGACTCCTCTCACTCTTCCCCTGCTCCAGTGTGGGGTCCCTCCCACGAGAGACAGTCCTCCATGAACATCTCCAACGTGGGTCCTTCCCATGGGCTACAGTTCTTCATGAACTGCTCCAGCGTGGGTCCCTCCCACGGGGTGCAGCCCTTCAGGAACAGACTGCTCTAGTGTGGGTCCCCCATGGGGTCACAAGTCCTGCCAGCAAACCTGCTCCAGCATGGGCTCCTCTCTCTCCAGGGGCACACAGGTCCTGCCAGAAGCCTGCTCCACTGTGGGCTTCCCACGGGGTCACAGACTCCTCCAGGCACCCACCTGCTGTGGCGTGGGGTCCTCTACAGGCTGCAGGTGGATATCTGCTCCACCATGGACCTCCATGGGCTGCAGGAGGACAGCCTGCCTCACCACGGNCTTGGAGCCGACTGGCATTAGCTCTATCAGACACAGGGGAAGTTTCTAGTGGCTCCTCACAGAAGCCACCCCTGTAGCCCCCCTGCTACCCAAACCTTACCTTGCAAACCCGATACAGGAGTATATGAATGAAGATTTCCAATCTCTCCCTCTTCCTCTACTTCTTCATATTTCATTTAGCCCATAATGGAGTCAGTTGGAGGTGCTAGACACTCTCTTTTCTTCAGTTTATCCTGGAATTATCTTGGAGAGAAGCAACTGGATACAGAACAGTTTTGCAACTGGTGCAATTCTAAATTTTCTAAATATTACCCATTATATCAGTAGGGTAGAAACACAGGCCTTACAAAATTCTTTCTGCTGAATTGAGAAATTCACATACTTGATATCTAACATGGGGTTTGCAAAAAGTCCTTTCCTCCCATGTAATAGGATTATAACCGTAACCTAAGTAGAAGATCTCATGCACATTTTGCATCTGAAGATCAATTACAGGTTTGCTTTAAAACTGCTTCAAAGACTTCTACCTACATCTGTATCAACTGGCTGGAAATTAACCTGAGAAAGCAATGAGAGATTTTCTCTTATTTGCATAAACGACCAAATAGACACCATCTCTTAGGAATACATCTGTTGATATTCTCCTACTAAACTTCACAGTCTCAACACAACCACACTCACACGTTGAAGCCTTTGGTCCTCAGTGTCTCCAAGATAATCTGCAACTTCAGTTGGAGAAATCAATTCATCCTGTACCAAATGCCAAGCACTGGCAGTTACAGGAGGTCTCCTCTACTCTTACCAAGGAGTTGAGCCACTTTCAGGACATGTGCAGCAATTTGCAGATCAAATTTTACAGAAACCTTCCCTGGGACTTAACAAGTAAATGGGACTTAAACCAAGTGTGAAATTGAACCCAGTAGAGGGCAATACACCCCAGTGTGCATTAACAGCACAATAGCCCTTTGTAAAACAGCTGCCTTCGACCTGAACCTTATGGTCTGCAGATAGAGGATAAGTAGATGGAGATGGAAGAAGAGCAGAAGTCTTAGAATTCTGACAATGTCATTAATAAATCTACCTGGCCCTAAGAAGAAAGCTGTTCTGATTTGCTCAGTCTGATAACCCTTATTCTTCTCCATACTAACAAAATTGGTTTCAAACGAAATCATCGTGTGGCATAAGATATTACTTAAGTTGGTTATAAATACTGGTATTGAGCTGCATCACCTATAAAATGAGCAGTGACAGGAATTAAGATAAACATATTTTGGTTGAGAGAAAATCTTCATCACAGTAAAAGTATGATGCTATGTTAAGATATTTTGGTTTAGAAAATAGTAAGTATATTCTGTGTTTTTTTAAATGTTATTGTAATAGAGGTAGGAATGTGTATTTTGTTTCTAAAACATGAGCCCCAAATAGTGTAAACGAAAATTCCAAGAAGCAAAAACTGGCATTGAGGGAATATAAACACAAGATCCTTTCAATCTACTTTTCATTTAATAGGATAGAAACAGAAGAGAAAAAAATAATTTAAGGGACAATAATTATTTGAAAGCCACAACAGAGCGCATAGAAAGGTCAGCAGACAATCCTAGGACTTGTTTGAAAGACAGGGTCTTTCTGAGGAACTTTGAAAATATCCTAATATTGGTTGCATCTACTCTAATGCCAAAGACTGGACTGTAACCATCAGTAAAGTGACAGTTGTGCTAAAATGTAACAGATCCCTCCCCAATCCATCTCAGAACTACAGAACTACTGAGCTGACACTTGGTGCTTTGAACCAGTCATACAGCCAGCAAAACCCAGGGAAAAGACTGTGAAAGAAAGTCAATTGTCAGCAGAACAAGGAAAATGAAGGCTAAATAAGAGAAATAGAAGTGAAAGCTTTTAAGCAGGGGAAAAGAAATCACAGGAGAAGGTGTTAGGGATAATGTCATTAGCAGTGACAAATGTAAATCATTGATTAAGAAAGTAGTGAAAGCAGGGGAGGGAAAAAAATGTCTTTGAGCTTTTATTCAGTGGTTTCAAATCTTTCAAAGATTCCTACAACCATTTCTTTCAAATGCAGAAACTACATTAGGCATAATAAAAGCACTGATCAAATCCTTGTCAGCCTATATAATGAGTTAGATCTTTCAGGAGAATTGCCTGTCTATTGTGATACAAGCTTAATATCTGAATATCAATGATTTACTCTTATTGTTTTGGCTAGATTACAAGACTTGGAAAATGTGATTAGAAGTTGCTGTGGAGGCAGAATGTATTTTATATACATGTGCAGATCAAAGGGCCTGCCTAGACTAGTGTTCTGTATCCAGACTTAGTCAACAGCATCTTATATTTCAGAAGATGACAAATTTATCCCTGATCCATTTTCTGGGAAGTCCACCACATTCCAGACAATCCAATATTATTCTTTCTCCCTCTGAGTCCTTTAAATTCTACAGCAGAAAGAGCTATACTGAAATCAACTGAAGTTTTGCCTTTGACTTCAACAGGGCCAAGATTTTTCCCTGTTTCTTTTACAATGCTCACAAAAGAATTGACTGCAATTTAAAAAGCTGAATCCTAGACCCCATTTCTGCCACTCACACTTACCTCCTCAAGTAATCCTCTTGTCCAGAAGTCATCCTTTATTTCTGGAGTTCCCAGTGCATCCCTTTTCCATGTGCCTGGCTTTTAGAGTTGAAGTGCTTCAGAAAATTGACTTTTATATTTTTCTATTTGTCTATTTGTCAGAACTGAACATGTTGTAAGTACTAAACAAATATTAGGCAAAGAATAACTGCAATAATAAGATAGTCAATTTTGTAATGAAGAACACTGAGATGCTAGCTGGAATTACTTGCCACAAAAATTCTAAGAATTGTTGAAATTGCAGATAAATAGACAAAACGGATTTCTGAGAAACAAAACAATGACAGCTATTTTGAAAAGAGAGCAAAAATTACCCATAATTAGAATGTCAGTAAACTATTAACCATTTATAGTTGGTGTTCTAGGGACATAAAAGAGCTATGTGAATGTCAGCTACTTTTTTTTTTCTTTTTTTTTAATGCACACAGGAGTTTCACATGTACTCACAACAGACTTAACATCCCCAGAAAAGCATAAGATTGAGATTTTCAGCTCAAACCAGAGTTAGAAAACTTCCACATAAGCTGGGGTGATGTCATTTATCTTTTTTTCAAAATAACTAAGAAAACAATCAAATATCTTAAGTGAGAAGGTGGCTGCAGACAGTCTTTGCTGGTTTCATCCACTAATGAAGTGAATAGTAGCAATATTTGACATTTCTATTGCATCTTTTATCCCAAAACACCTTAATCAATCTCATATCCATTTAGACACATCTTTTAGCTCTTACATATCACTGAAATCAAATCACAGAAATGACAGGGCAACACACAGCAAAAAATCAGTTGTCTTTTTAAGTTCAAGAAGTGAAGGATTTTTTTTTTATCAGTTGATACTATATGGGAAGATGTTCAAAAGTTTAAAAAGACACTCTATTTACAGTTTACAATTTTAACAGTCATGGTAGAATATCTTTTCTGAAGGGGATTAAGTATTTGTGACCTTAAGATCCTTTCCTACCCAGGTGAAGATGAGGTAAGTCCTGCAAAAGCAGATCCATGTTATGAAGCCTATTTGACCCAATCTTTGGTACAGGTGAAGTTTTTCCCATTTATGCTTCTTTTTAGCAAGTTAATAATAATTAAAAAAAAAATCTAAATTAGCACTGTCTGAGTGGTGATAATCCATGGATGTATCAGCTTGCTCTGATGTATCAACTTGCTTCATTTGGCGGGCCTTAAGCTTTGAGCCTTTAAAAATATGTTCTTGTGCTTAACATGGCTAATTCCACTGAAAATTTAATATAATTCCATTCAATTCATTGCAATGACAGTGCCATAGACAATACTAAATTTAAGATAATTATACAAAATTTAAGTAAAATGTAAAAATTATCACCAATTAAATGTCTGGATAACCAAAATCTGTCTAGAGTAGATTGGGATATTATGGGCAAGGTTAAGAAATCTCTAT
Organism: Anhinga rufa; assembly: GCA_013400875.1. Taxonomy (NCBI): domain Eukaryota; kingdom Metazoa; phylum Chordata; class Aves; order Suliformes; family Anhingidae; genus Anhinga; species Anhinga rufa. Next base: position 4,732 of record VZTV01104230.1, on the reverse strand, counting down.
TCCTTAGTCTGAGGTTTGCATTTACGCATTTACATTGGTTAAAACCAAAACCAAATGTTTTCTGATGAAACTAAACAGAAAGGATGTTTCTCAGACTAGCTTTGTACCTTTTAGGGAAGTTTGACTCCCTGACATATGAATCTTTGGGAAACGTGACTTATGCTAATCTTGAAAAGCAATCTTTTTAATCAACTAGATATATTTCTACTGTAGTATTATTCCATTTTTAGTCTCATTAAGTAATATATCATTTTATATTGTTAGGACGTATCTCTTTTCTCCTGGAAACATTAGATTAAAAACATTGCCTGAACCAGCATACAAGGACTTGAGAATTTGTACAGCTAGAAGCCTGGCAAAGCCTGTGTTTACAGAAACATTTTTCTTTATGCTATTCTTTTGGCAAAAATAAGATGCAACAAGAAAGGTGAGACTATATCATGATCCAGCAAATGAAGATCTGCATTTACTCAAATTTGCAGATCCTCCTGCTTCACTCTTTTGTATATGAAACAGATATACAAGATGAATTAGGGTATATATCATATATATTTTTTTCTTGAATATGCATCTGACTCAGATAATAGTATTTGCCATCTGGAAAAGACTGTGTATGACATGGTTAGATCAAAGTCAGCTGATGGAACTGGAAGATGAAACAAGAGCTTACTGCTCAGGCTGATCTGCCCAAGATGGTAGTACTGAAACACGGGCAGTAAAGAAGGCCAGTTGAATAATTTAAAACATTGATCAAAAAAAGCCAGACAGTTGCATATAAGTTTAATCATGTTACTGTTTTACATAATTTCAAGTTAAACTAAAATGTGATTAAAAGTTTTGGAGAACTGTAAAACCTAGTGACAAGTGATGTATTATTAATGCTTGCATAGGTAATTTTGAGTTCTTTATTAATATCTAATTCTGTTAGCTAGCAAAGCCATGATGGAAACAAATTTTAACTAAAGCAAGGTTATTTAGGTTGGAAGATCACTCTGTTCAGTCTTAGGTAGTTTCCAAATATTAGAGACACCAAACTTGGAGAATATTGTAATATCCTGCAGGGAAGGGGGAGAAATAATAGAAAGTAAAATTTCTTTTTCAGTTGAAAAGTATAGAAACAAGACACAGGATAAAAAAGTTGAGAACAGGTCTTCAGATTTAGTGAATGATAATGTTCCTCTAGTAGATTTTAAAGTGAATATGACTGAATGAATCAATGTAAATGAAAAAACTCTTATACATGTAGACACTCATATACCCGTTACCTCTGAATTCAGTGTTTAGCTCAAAAAGCTTGCCTGGATTAAATCTAGAGTAATGGAACATCATATAAAAAGCAAACTCTTTCTGCTGATCTAAGTAACTTCATATATCTTCATATCTTCATGTCACAGTATCCATTTCACTTCCATTACAAGAAAATAAGATGCTTTTATAACTATATACTAATATAATAATACGTTTAAGCAGTATTCTCACAATGAATGTAAAGATCCTGTCTTTTTGAAGGTAGGAGTACGTGAGTAGAGCTGAAAAATTACCAGTTCCATCTACAAACTAACAAGAGGGAAGGTACACATATAAAGGAGAAACCAGTTGGAAAATTGCAAATTCCAGAGGGAACTACAAGGTAAAACAAAGAAAGGGAGGAGTGTTAATTTCTGTATGCTTTTTGGCAAAGGCTCATGGCCCAGAAAACTTCTCTTTGGCCATTATTGGTAGATCTGCTTCCCTTGTGCTGCACTCTGGCCACGCTTTATGAATTAAAGAGGGTTGGGAATAACCAATACTTAAAACAAGAAATCTCTAAGGAAACCCATAATCTACAGGAAATTATCTTGATCCACTAAATGACATCAGTTCTTTGGGTTAATAAAATAAGTGTAGACTGTGACTCTAGCAGGTATGCAGTCAATGGAAGTAAGAAGGTTTGGGAGAGATTAAAAAAATCAGGGTGTTAAATATCCATTTCTTTTATCTCAGTAGTGCAATAGGAAAGGGATATTCTTTAGCTCAGTATCTGTAGTGTTTGCCATTACATCTCATATTTCTATATGCTTTTCTATACATCTAGGCAATAGTCCCCACATCCTCAAGTTCTGTAGGTAGGTTCATTTAACTGGCTCATTTAACTCAATATTGGTGAGGCAATAGTGCTATTAATATGAGACCATGTTAGCTTCCTTCACATTTTGTGAGCATAGAAAAAAGAATTACAGGTTTGCCAGATGTTGGCTAAAGTATTGATATTTTTCAAGCCTAAATTTCATGTACTTTTCTAATTGACTAAATTCATTTTCAGTTCTGCTAAAACAAATGTTAGATATCTCAACCAGAATGTTTTATGGAAAGCCACATTTCAAGGAGTTCTGAAGACGTCCTGGTGAATAATGTGTAATCCCTTTAGAAATTTTTGCTTTATAAATAAAACACAAAACCATTGCAATCCAAATTGAGAAGCAGAAATCAGTATGTTGGCCTTGTGGTTTCTCTCACTATAAGAAGGTGGACAGAAAAATCATTCTTGCACACTCTTCAAGATTCATTGCTCAAGATTCATAGACAAAATAACACAGATGCATGTTGTGTGTTTGCTGTATCTCTGCCTTGTCTTCTTTATCCAGTCTCCAAATCCTCATGATATTAATTATGGAAGTTATTTAAAATATTCTAGGCCAATATTTTCCATGTGTTTCAGTCACACAACTTCGAATACTTTTAAAAAAATGTCCAATTTTCAGGAAAATCTAGACATTCAGATGTTGAAAAAGCAGGTTCTGTCATTTATTTGAGAGTCTCAAAATATATTAATTTTTAAAGACTGTGTGCTTAAAGTATATACAGAGTAGTGCTACAGACTTGTAATATTTGGCTGTATCTCCTTCTCTCCTTTCTGCTTCTCTGCTTTCAGTAGGACCTTAGGGAGTCTTATAATTTTAAAATTTACTACAGAGTGGTGGGGTTTTTGGTATTCAGGATCTGCAGTTCTTAGTTTTTCCTACTTCCTCTCTGTTCCCCAGTTTCCTTCTGGCCTCTATACTAATTAAAATAGCTCACAAACCAGATACTGCTGTTGGTGGAGTTGTGCAAGGCACAGAGACACGATGCAGATGAGACTATGGGATGAAAGTGGATAATACCAGCAAGAAGGTGTCCGGCAGAAGGATGAAGGAAATTCACCATCCTCAGATCTGTCTGAGTGAGTGTGGCAGTGCTGTGCCCTGCATACCCATCCTCAGATCTGTCTGAGTGAGTGTGGCAGTGCTGTGCCCTGCACACCCATCCTCAGTCCTCTTCCTGATCCACTTTCAAAGGTCCACTTCAGCAGGGAGAGCTGATAGTGGCCTTCCGTGCCCAAGGCTTCCCATTTCTCAGTCCTGTAAACCTCTACAGAGTTGTGCTTAGTCATAACTGAGGCAGGTACAATGTCAAAATATATCCAATCCAGCTATTCCAGCTGTAGCAAAGGTTACCTCTGCAAGGGGGAAGGAGGAAAATATGCAGCTGGGGGCAGTTACTGCTTTGCTTGTCCTAGATTAATCTCCTACCCAGTGGCAATAAATAATATACAGTTTGGACTTGGTATCTTCAGAGGCAAATCATTCTGGGAAGGTGAATAAAGCTGGGCACTTTGCTGTTATCAAACTGTCTGTGTTCTTCTTTAAAAGGGAAAAATGCAGAATGATGCTGAGTTTTAACCCTGTTGCACAAAACAAAAGCGCTTGCCCTCCCTCTGCAGCTCTTCCGTCTGTGCAATCGCTTGGTATCACCTGATGCATCAACAGTTGAGGAGTCCCAGTCTCAGCAGTAAGGTGTCTGATAAGCAATCACAAAACTTTGTCTTACTAAATTACTATTAATTATTATAGAAGTAGCAAGGAGAAGAGGAATACCCTGAACTGAAGAGACCCTGCAACTTCGATCCAAATCAAATGTTTCAGTGGCTCCATAGGCAAAGCCAGGGAGGGTTCTGGGAGTGTTTCACTGTCAAAGAAAAATTAGCATTTTAAGGCTATGTACAAGCAAATAATGCAGCGATCAGTGACGAGCTGCAAGGTGCAGAATGGAATCAAAGGAAAGACTGGGAGAGAGAAAGCAGGAACAAAGGAAAAAACTACAAACTAAAAAATGTCTACCTATTAACCATAGGAAAGAAGAGAGGAACCCTTGAAACTTACCCCATCCAGCTCCCTTTATCTCCTTGTCGTCTCACCTGTAGTGGCTTGTTTTGGTGAGGAGTCTGAAGTGCTCAGCTTTATGGATTAGAAGGGCAGTGTAACAATAAATACAGAAATGTGATTTAGGATGAAAAGCAAGAAGTACAGGTACTAAGGGAACTGACCAGGAAGGGTGCCTTCCTTGACTTGCTGCTTACTAACAGAGAGGGTAAAGTGGAGATCGGGGGCTGCCTTGGCCACAGTGACCATGAAGCAGTCAAGTTTAAAATCTATGTTGACAGGAGGAAAGCCACCAGCAAAACCTCAACTCTGGACATGAGGAGAGCAGACTTCAGGTTGCTCAGGGAACTACTTAGCAAGGTCCCCTGGGAAAAAGCTTTTGAAGGTGCGGGGGTCCATCAGTGCTGGTTGCTTTTTAAGTACTACCTCCTAAAAACACAGGAGCAGGCAATCCCAAAGTGTAGGAAGTCAAGCAGGCGAGGCAAAAGGCCAGCTTGGCTGAGCAGGGATATTCTTCATGAAATAAGGAATAAAAAGACAGTATATGGCCAGTG
>VZTV01104229.1:31406-50642 GCA_013400875.1 Anhinga rufa | reverse complement strand
AGCCGCTCCTCCCAGCTTAGTATACTGAAGCAGAATGCGATAATATATTTAGTTGGTAGGCTATCTTGATTTCCATATAAATGCAGAGAATTACATTTGACTGTGCACCTTTCAAGCATGTGAAACACTAATGGCAAAGTAATTTTTATGTAGCTTGCTTTATGTTTTGATTTAGTTATTTAATAAATGGACTTCTCTAGCATTCTTACCATTCTGCCTTGCTACGCCAATGTCTGAGCAACGATATTTTCAATTGGAATTAATGACTACCAATGGCACTTACACAAGTCCTTGGGTTTAAGTGCTAGCAAGCTAAATCTTGGAAACCTGAATTCCTAAAACCATCAGAGATGTTTAAAATGCCCCGTGCTGCAAACTAATTTTAATCTACAGTTTGGTCTGTTGCTCTGAGCTATAAAGGATCTATAACTCCTCTTCTGTATATCCTTAGCCTGGCCCAGACTTGTACCACTGAACTGGCGTCTAACAAAAGAGGTTTTGTTAGAAGAGGCATGCTGTTTGTCCGCTTTTTTTGTTTCAGCCGTATTCTAGCCCTGGAAATGACATGGTTTGTCCTCAACTCCTTTGGTACCTAGATGTTCTTGGCAATCACAGGCGCCATCCTGGCTTTATTTCTAGCAAGCTTTATGGTAAAGATGATAAATTTCTGATTTTTCCTTTAAATAATTCTTACATTTGGTCATGTATTATTAATGAGTACAGAGTGACATCCTAGAAGATGCTATATTTACCATCTTACCTTATTGTTATTTCTTATAAATAAGAAAGGAGCATAGATCACAGGTTACTATCCACAGACAAATGAACTACAACTCTGAAAGAAAAATCATCAATTTTAGCAGTTTTCTTTGCCAGAGCACTGCTGGGATGGTGGGGGGAATTTGGGCCTCTGCTGTTCCCATCTGGAGCAGGCGTTGAGCTATGTGCAGCTGATACCGCAAGGAGCTTTCCTGTGGCAGCGGCGCTGTGCAGGGAGCGGATGGGGCGGCTCCAGACAGACCCGTGTGCTGCCCCAACGCAGCGCAGCGTGTGCCCACAGGGCATGGTGCTTGGGTCTGGGTGCAGGTGTAGCCTTTTAGGGGTGTGTGCCCTGTGAGGATGGATGTGATGGTAGGCAGGTCAGGACGGGCGGTAGCTGAGGTGGATGGATGCTGCATGATAGTTGGACACTTCATTTGGTCCATGTAGCATCTGCAGAGGTCTGGCTGTGGACTGCAGTGACAAGAAGCATCAGTGACTGTACCGTTAAAACTTGTACTTGGAAAATAGAGGGAGATAACTTGCAGGAAATGGGCAGAAAGATATATCTGCCAGGATGAGCGTTATCTGCTATGTAAAGCAGTGTGTTTCCCCAGAGACCACGTTGGCAGGACAGGACTGCCAAGGCAGTCCTCAGCCTTAATAAATGATTTCCCCGCTAACGGTTCTTATCTTGTATTAGTGGCTTTTATTATCCTGTAAGTGTTTCTCCTCTGTAACAGAAGCAAGCTGACTTTCCATAGATAACGCCGATGCGGGTAATGCATCTGCAGGTGGGAGGTGCCCATGCTCTGAATGCCAAGCAATGGTTCCCTCCGGTGGAATGCGAGACGTGGTTTTATTGGGATGCTGCCTCCGAAGTTTGCCACTATGCAGAAGAGCAGTCAAAAAGCAAGATTTCTAGCTAGTGGAGAGCTCTCAAAAAAGAAGCAAACCTCACCCTGCCCCCAGTTTCCAGAGCATCAAAGCTTCCAGGAAATGTGCGCTTCGGGAGTACCAACAAAGACTTCCAAAATGAAATACATTCCCAAGGCTGCCGAGCCACAAAACTGAGCTTGTTGACAGCTTCTCTGCTACTACTCTTCAAACTTGCTTTTAATTTCTTTGGTCCTGGCTCAGTTTCTAGTATATAATCCAAACCAGTCATATCAATAGTATAATATAATCTTATCGCTAAAATTCTTTTCCTACTGCCTTGTTCCCAGAAAATACTGCTGCTCTTATGACAACTAAATACATTGAATAGCCTTAGAGTTCGAATATGACTCATGGTGTGTTAACTTACCGATACAGTAGACTTAAAAGTGAATAAAGGAAAGATAATAATTTGCCTTTTTAATACGTTTTTTTAGATTGTTTTAAGTTAAATAATGCAAATAGCATGTAATTATAAATACATTCAGATTGGGTTTTTTATCAGAAAACTACCTGAATAAAGGGGAGCTAAACATTTCTTTTTAACAAAACCCAAGGGTTTTTTGTGAGAGGGTCTTCCTGTCACCTTTTCTGTTTCCTTGTCCCCTAATATTTACTACTGAATTTTGTATAATGCGGAAATCTGTAAGAGTTTAACAACTTGGGTAGTTTCTAATTTATGCAGAAACTCAGCTTGTGTTATTGGAAAATGTTTTTTCTTTTGTGCAAGTGAAAAAATATATTTTCTTTCTGTAAAAGAATATGAAAGCATTTCATATTCTTGTAGAGAATACCAAGGGCGATACAGAATGGCAAAAAGGACACACTGAATTTCCAGTGAAAGTCGTGGTAATGTGGGCACCTGCCTTTATCACGGCATCACCATCGCAGACAATGAAAACCTGACTCTAAGCAGTGAAGGGATTTTCTTTAGTTTCCAGACTATGGGCTCTTTTATAAAATGTTACTACGCATGTAAAAATATTGTATAGTGTGCCTTGTCCTCTGTTCATTACTTGCATATGATTTCTGTTGCTGCTAGCCGCTTGTCTTCTGGATTCTTTTTTCTAGGGATGTTTTCAATGCCTTTTCTTTTTGCCATGTATCATTGGACAGAACTTATATTCAGTGCCTTCGCTTTCATCATTTCCAACTCCAGAAGGCCCACTAGAAATATATGTGAGAATCATTAGAAAGATCACCAAGAGCTATTCAGAAGGATAAATCACACTAGGTGTCTTCCAGTTTTCAGCTCGGCTATCAAGCATCAGCATCTTTCCTTTAGTCATCTTGTTAAGAGACCCAGCATGTTTGGCTCTGTTCTGCTCCTCTGGCTCATCTTTCCTGATATCTTCTTGAATCATGACTTGAATTGCAAGTAATAGGATTGCTTATATGAAAGGATACCTCTTCACATGAGTAGAAGCTATGCATTTGGGATCCTTGAAAATGGCTCTGTGGCATTTCGTACACTTTGTTCTCTGGTCAGAAGTTCAGGATGTTCCATTTCCAAATTTGATTTCCAGCTAAAATATATATGTGTCTCATTGACTGATCATCCTTGGAAGTTTATATGCTTTTAGAGTTAAGGTTGTGAATGATTAATGCTTCTGCTGTGCTTGGCTATGAATCATTATATGATGCCCTGATTTTTCTTTCTAAATCTCTGCGGCTGTAGCAAATAAGGTGTTTAAGGGAGAGAAGGGAGGAAAAAGGGTAGAATATGACCTTCCTAAGAATTGCAATACAGATGAAATAATATTCCCACAAGGACATGTTTCTGTTTGAGTTTCTACCTAGCTTGTGAACTGTGATAAAATACAGCCCTATCACCTGCAGACTTCAGTAAGTAAATCCAAATACAGAAAGCTTGAAAGCGAAGCAACAGACCAAGCTGTCAAGATTTAAGTTTTAATACAATCCTAATTAACTTCAGCATTATTTCCTCTTAAGTTCAATTAGATGTTTTTGTGGTATTCAAAAATCAGGTATTTCCCCTGGGAAACACACTTGTCCCCTTCTTGTGGCCAATATTGTCTAAAGAATCCCTGAACCTTTCTCGTCTCCCTCTGTTGCGGTGCAGAGAGGCTCCTGCCGTGGGAACCTGTTTCTCGCAGCCCTCTCACCTGATCTTCTTTGGCCATGGTCATGAGCTCCCTGAGGTAATAACCGAACAATGCGTAAGGTTAATAGCAAGTCACGCAGGGGGTTCGGGGTTTTGTCCAGACCTCGAGAGCTGATGTTGTCTATCCTGTGTGTGAGTAGCGAGTTCAAATTTTTGATTTGAAAACAACGGGGTGTGACTCATCTAAGTGCAGGTATCTACGCTTAAGATGAAATGTGTTTTCCCAAACAGCCACCCACGTTTCGCTGTGATTCATCTGCTTTGGTGCTATTTCACCATCCCAGCAGCTGAAAGCGCTACCTCTCCTTTGCCTGTTGACAGAGCATTTTTGCTCACTGAGGACTTAACTCGGGTATCTGATGGGGTGGATGCAGTCTGGGAGGGGCAAGGTACCACAGGGGAATGTTTCAACTCTGCTGTTGATTCAAATCGGAGGAAACAAGAGACCAGAAAGGTCCCACAGGGCTCCTGCAGGGACAGGGGTGAGAGGGAATAAGTGATTAAAAGAGCTCTGCTGTGTCTGCTCTCAGGAGGGCAGATGCCATGCATTTGCCTGGCAGGCATTACCCTGAACAGAGTGCCCTGTCCTAGAAGTCATGCAGCTAGTGGCCCTCATGGCACGCATAAATTCCACTTGCCATATTTCTCCAGTGATGGGGCAAGGAAGATTTACCCTCTGTCATCCTCATCTGTTAGGGAAAAAGTGCTTTGTCTGATGCTGTTTTTGTCATAAATACTGAGAAAGAGCAGGAGAGCACGTTTTAATTAAAAAAACCACAAACAATTTTGGACAGTCTCTTCCACGATAAATCCTTTCTTTGCTGAGATGTTTGGAATGAAGCTTTCACATGGAAAAACTTTTAAAATAATCTGTGATCTGGAGGCTGCCTGCTGAAGAGGAGATGGCAGTAGTATTCGGGGGCATGAAACCATTCCATGCTGCTTCAGTAACGTCTAACTTTACACCATATTCTGTGCTCTTACTCAACTGCTGCTGTAACAAGTTGGTCACCTTATGGCAGGCATCTGCTTCTCCTAGGGAAGACAGAGGACTCAAAAGAAGATGGGAAAATATTTTCTAATTCCCTTGGTCTGCCTTTTACTTTCTGTAGTTTTTTTGTTTTGTTGTTTTTTGTTGGTTTTTTTTTGCTTTTCCCCTCCCCTATTCCCCAAAGTGATTGCTCACCCTAGTCAACCTCTTCTAGAGGCAACTCTTCCTTCAGGCGCTCCTTGTGTTTCTGTAGCTTGGATCACCTGGGAATGCAGTCTCAAAGTGCTACTTTGGGAACTAATTGCAGAGTAATTACTGAATCCTCAGCCCTCACAATGATTGTTTTATAAATAAGTCCCTGCTTTAAAAGTTGATCACACATGCGCTTCCTGAAACAATGGTGAAGAGCAAATAATTCTCTGGAAATATCGCTATTTCTGTTGCATGGCACAAGAAGGAGAAAAGTCGCCGGGCTGTGAGAAGCAGCAGGTCGCAGGAGAGGCAGGCTGGCTCCACGTGCTGTTGCTCAATGCACCACGGCCCCGCCAACAGAGCAGGCTCTGAAGGCAATTTGTTTAGGTGCAGTTGATGAACTCATTCTGTTTTAAAGCAGGAATGGTGGAGGGATGCTCTGTTACAGCGCTCTGGTGCTTGGCAAAACCTACATCTAAAGCCTTGCTGTAGTTGGAGGGATGAAGCTGGGCTTCTGATAAATAGGAAAGGAGCTAAAAGGGTGTGTGTGCGTGGCTCCCTTAAAATCCATGCCTCAGGCTTTTTCTCCCTGCTTCAGAAATTCAAATGGATACAGCAATCCATGTGCTGTAAGGGGGACTACGTAGGTAACAGTACGAATGTGATGGAATGGGAATTTAAAGTAGTGAATGTGCAGTGGTTGTGTAAATGACAGACTACAGATTGGGTTTTGCTAAATATATTAGCATGATAGGTGAGGCAGGCTGACAGTGTTGTTAAAACCAACACTGGAGCGTTTGTACAGGGCAATCAATATCCCTTCTGGCTGCAGTTCCCAATGTCAGGTGAAGAAAATGTTTTAATAGAAATTCAGTTTATATGTCTGAAGTAGAGGAGGTATTTGTATTTCTTATGGTAACAAATGTGCTTTTTCTCTTTGAAAGTATGTGTCGGATGAATTTTTTTTCTTCTTCAGAGGAAATGGAAAGCCTAGTGTAATAACAGCAACAGCAGAAGTGGCGGTAGGGCACTGGCAAGTGAATCAAGCATCGACCACAGCTGGTTAGCTAAGGCAGAGGGGTGTCTCAGGGTGACTCCTTGCAGGCTACAAATGAACATCTGTGTATGTGTGCAGCCTGAAATAGGAGCGAATTGTACTGAATAAGTGAAACATAATATTTATAACCCTACCCCAACAATTTATAACATATCTGCCTCCTACTATAGAAGGCAGGACCATAATCAAGAATATTTCTGAAAGCTAGAAAATATTGTTTGTAAATCAATATGTTCTAGTAAATGCTTTTTAACTGCTTTCAGGATCTATGTCATCTGCAAAAAAATGGTTTCAGTATAGAGATGGATTTTTTTTAGAGATATTTTTACTGCTTTAGCTAATGGTACCTGTGTGAATTCTGCAGCAGATCTATAAGTGAAGAGAGTGCACAGTTTGGTTTCTGGTTTTGGTTTGCATTTTAAGGGTTAAAAAAAATGTTCTTTCTCCTGCACTTTTCAGGAATGTAGCTCTGACAGTGCAGTTAATGTGATACAGAAACACAATGATAGCTTACAATTGCCTTAGAGTGGACTTGAGGTAGGCCATAAATAGCCTATATCTGGGTGTTGTCGTCAAAGGGGTATTTGGTAACTTGGGGTTGTTCATCACTCAGCCACTTTTGAAGGCTGTCAGCTTCATTTCATGGTGTTTGCATGACTTGGTTTTTGAGTGATGTGGCTCCCTGAATGTACTGTGACATTGCTGGTCTATGAACGGCTTCCCAAGAATGTTTTTTCCTGTTAGAAGTGAGATGGGAGAAAAGTTAATGGGTTTCCTTTAGATTTTGACAGCTATCAGCAGTTACCATTTGCTTTGTCTCAATCAGAAGTGGCTTAGTCTTCAGGTTTAATAGCGATGATGATCTAACCACAAAGAACAGGATCTTTCCCCAAGCAAAAACTTAACACAGGTTTGGGTTTTTGAGCCTCTTGTGTTTACTTTTACCTAAAAGCACTTTAGAAAGTAATTTAAAAGGCTAGAAATCTGAAAAGCCAGGTTAATTATGAAAAGCACAAGTTTGCTTGTATTGTTTGTGGCTGTGACGGGATAGCAGCCCCTGCTTCAGACCAAGCTTTGTTTTACCGGCCAGAGAGCATTGCCCATCAGCCTCTTGCACTGGGCACACAGTCCCGTCTCCAGAGAGCTCTGCAGGAAAAAGTCCAGAGTTGGGGCTCATGCTTGAAGCTGCATTGATCCGACTTCACCAAGCACGTGAGAGAAATGATGGCTAATTCCTTTCCTGGACAGAACAATGCCATTTACTGCAAGATGTGATCCTCGGAAATCAATCAATTTTGTGCTTTTCAGTAAATTCCGGCTGCTCCAAATTAAATTGGAAAAACTGACTGGCATGGAAGTAATTCTAAGTAAATTTCTGCCTAGATCTCTGCAATAATATCAATGCAGAGTTCATGAACATGTTTCATTAAAAGGATTTTCATTAGGAGTGAGTTTCAAAATTTGCTAGTATGTCAGACTCTGAGGACACCCATAATTGTATCCATAGCCTTTCTAGATCTATCCTTTTATTCCTCTTGTCTCTCTCTGCCTGTATTAATAAACATTTTGAACCTGCCTGTTAGTGTAATAGTCTGGCACACTTCACAAATTACAAAAACAATTTTGTTTTCTTTATATTTGCTCAATTCCTTACTCTTTCATTACTTTAAAGCATATTATCCTTCTGGTTTTTTTTATTAAAGTGGTGAAGATGAAAGTCTAATCACAGACAGTATCTAGATATTGGACTATGGCCATGCCACCTCTTATGTTTTTGAACACATTTTCAGACAAAAGCAGGTGCTACAAGAAGTGAACATGTCCAGATCTGCACACTGAAAGAACTCCCACATTTCTGAGAAGGTAACTTCCCATCAAGGGAACAGGGACCTTTAATGTGGTTGGTGGACCACTATTTAAGAGAAGGATCCCACTCATGGCGAGCGGCTGCTGGAGATATCGCTGTTCAGCGTCCAAGAAATCATGCCTCGCACTGCCTTGAGTCTCTTCCTGAGCTCGGCTAAACTTTGTGTGCTGGTGGGTTGCAGACGCTCTCTGACCATAATAATCTGTCTCTGAGACAGCAAGAGAAATGAAAATGTGAAAATTGTGGATGTTTGAACATTATTCTCCTGGTGAGTTATTCTCTCTGAAATGCATAGAGAACCTGACCTAGGGATAATGAAAGTCTTTTTTGTCTTTAGGGTACTGCTTATTTTGGTCTTTGGCTCAAAGCCGTGCACTAACGAACTAGAAAGCATTCCAAGAAAAAGCTTGAGTTTTGATAAAATAGTCTTTGTTTTCTTTACTGTTTAATAAAAACATTCTGTGTTTTGCTTTCCTGAAGTTCGTGAACATATTTACCTGAGATGATCTTGATTAAGCAGTTACCAGTGAAAATATCAGTCTGAGTTTAGTGCTCCTTCCAAGAAAGGATAATGACATATGCTTACATTTTGTTACTGGATGTCAAGTTGCAGATAATAAATTGAACAGTGCTCACAAGAGAGGTGGTTGATGCTTTACTGTCTAAAATGTTTTAAAGCTTCAGTAATTTGGCTGAAAAGGTGCACTCAACAATTGGAAACTTTCTGTGATAAAGTTCCTCCTTCTTTTGAGCTGGCTCAATGATCTTTGGATGAATAAATCAAAAAGAGTACCAGTGTGGGGAACTGGTTATACAGGATTTCCTAAAGAACATATACAGTGAGTATCATTAAAACGTGCATCCTTTCTTTATTGAAATGTGTGCGATGTTTCACAATGGGTGACATTATAAATATTAGAGATGAAATTTTTTACTTCTGTTGGGTCTAAAATGTCTCTTTTTATTAGGAGTTAAGTCTTCATAAACATCAGTTTCTGAGAAATACGTATAGAAAAAGCAGTTGCAGAAGAAAAATGTATAATTTTACAATGATCCTCTTCAAATGAGACAAGTTTTGGAATAAAGTATAATTACCTTTTTAATTGAGGTTCACACATTTCAGCACATCACATACCAAAAGGACTGCAAACAAAGACTATTGAGGTTAAGGACACTGAAGCTCAATCTGGGATTGTGTGGTCGCTCATTGCCATAATAAGCTCGAAACTGTTTTATTTTTTTGGTGCCAAGCGTATTTTGGGGCAGGTAAGCAAACAGAATGTGGTGGAGGAGGAAATATTTGGTTCCAGAAGCAGAGAAAGATGGAGAAGGCTATTGAGTAATCTTCCTGTCCTGGAGAAGGAAACATTAGATACTTACCCATAATTTTACAGCTTTATTTGGTGCTGTTCCCAATGTCTGAAATAACGGGGCTTCAAGTTGTTGCCCTTTAAAGATCCCCCCCCATTCAAATCTACCTGTCAACATTGTTATGCTGTAGAAATAACTCTCTCAAATTATTTAATAAATATTGTCCTGGGTTTGTTTTTTTTTTAATTATCCATGGGACTTTTGCAGATTATGTACATTAACTAGCTTAGGTTTATTCTTTCAGAACATGCAATTTAAGAGTGTACAATTTAATGAGTGTCACATTTCAAATCCGTGAAAAACACTCATATGAGGCCTTCCAAAAAACAGGCACTTCTCATCATGAAATACCTGAATTTTGAAATGCTTCGTACAAAAAGACAGTTTATTTCAGGATTGTTAGGAATGCTAGGACACGCTGATTACTGAAAAAAATACATACATGCTCTAAACTTTTATTTAATTATTTGTTATACCTCTTCTGCAAGATGCTGGATGTTTCTGTGATCATCTTCAAAGTGGCAGTAAATGAGGTTTCCTTTCTGAAAATGTACCTACCTAGCTTGACATGTTTGAATAACTCATTGAAGTTTTATGTCCTCAAATCAGGCATGAATTTAACACTCTCTTGGACTGAAGGTTTTAGTGTTTTTTATTGGTAGTTTCAATGCCTGCCCATAATTATTCAATAACAATAATCTTAGTGACACAAGTACATTGAAGATTGGAACCTTACAAATACGATGAGAAATTTCTCAAACCATCACTGTCTTGTAAAGAAAGGACCAGGTTAACAAGTTGATTTTCCTCCACGGTGTGGAAATGCCCTGGTTTAATCAACATATTTCAAGCTGGATGGTCTCGTTAATTGGCTTTTTCCTTCTTTTATTTTGAACTAATGTTGATTCACTAATAATTTGGTAATAAAAAGAGTACTAAAGGCAAAATGAGGCAATAAAAGCTAGGTGAAAATACCATGAAATGTAGTAGTTTGCTTGTGAATGTGGGAACCAACATAAGGCTCTCCAGTCTTCTGAATAAAGTCTTTCTAAGAGCCCTTTAAAATTAAATGCAGAGTAGGTTTCAGCATTGACAAATGCTAATTTTGGAGTTTACAAATGATCTAACATTGAGGACATTGCTCCAGTGCCTAACATCTTCAGTTCAAGCTCTAAGAGGCAAAGTAGTGCTGCAGATTTTTATCTCCTGCTTAATAGGTATGGGCTAGGGAAGGTGGAGGGGGGATTATTTAGGTGTGATTACCAGTTACAGGAGGTTTATCTTTTATGGAAAAAGTATGACATTTGAAAGTAAAATAATTTTTATAAGTGTATATTTAGAATTATTTTTTGCAGATGTAACTGTTTCCCTTTATGGTGAAAAGATGAGTGCAAGATATAACAAAGGGTTGTTCAGTTTTGTGGCCTGGATAATCCAGGCATTCAAATGTCACCTCTAGGAGTGCTTGAATATCCTCAGCCCTCCTAGAGGGGCTTGCTGCTCTTGAGATGACACCCCTATCTGCAGGTTTTTACAATCAAGCGCTTTCAAGCTCACTGAAAGCACAGGTTACTCTAATCAATGTTTAATATGTGCTCTCTGTCCCTATTATCTAAAAATAAGACTGTGTTGCATCAAAACAGAATCTGTTAAGCTTGACTTCCAGGATTTGACAAAATGTAGGGGAGTGAAAAGGATAAGCTTTTATATCTGAGGAGATAATTTTTAAAGTGACTTTTCATGTTACTTTCTTGGAGAAAGCAAAGCATTTGCAGGGTTTTCTTTAATTGGCTTGATTGAGGAAAAAATGAGTAATATAAGCACATGAATCTTACGTGTCTGAAAACAGACAAGAAGTATCTCCTTAAATTAAAAAAAAAAAGAGCAAGAGACATATTTAGTAACTAGAGGGTTGATGCGGGATATACTTTAATTCACATGCATTCATGTTCTGTTCTGTGGCAAAACAGTTCCGAAAAGTGTGGTTTAGTTATCAGTTCTAGGCAAACCTCAGCCTTTGGGAAAATGACTTAGAAAAAAGTTTAAACGCGCTACCAAAAACCCTGGACGCGTATTTCTAATGTTACGAGAGCTTTAGCTAGAATGGGGTTTAGTTCCCAGGTAAATTCAGTTATTTTTATAAACTTAAAATATCATATAACTTTTCGTCCTGGGTATTTGTATTGGGTCTCTGTGTAGAAAGTATTAACCTGAGCCCAAATATTTTTGTTTAACATCAACTGTTTTGCTGGACAGTTTTTAATTTATTATAGCTTGTACATAAAACACTGAAGGTATTTATCATTGCTTCATAGGTTTTTAATTTTTAGTTAAAAACGCAAGTTAATCAAGAACTGCCCCGATACCCCTTTGGCCTTGCTTCTGGTTTGTTATCTTTTTTCCCTAAGGAGAATTTGAAATCATTACTTGGTTTCCTGGTTTGTGAAATGTACTGCTTTTTACTCCTGCAGCATTTCTGATTTCAGTCCTCACTGTTCCAATCAAATTTCCCTTTGACTTTGTCAATTTTTGACTGCAGGAGTCAGTATTTCGGATCAAGGTACATATGCGAGACAAACCCCAAATGTCTCCCGGCTGTGTTTTGTGGAAGCTGGGAGGGGCTCAGCAGACAGCAGCAACTGCTGCTGCCTCGTTCTAGCCGTGAACCATAAAACTCAGGTTCATTTGTTCTTGCCGAAGACTCTCTCATGCTGTCAGGATTCAGGATAATTGAATTGCTGCCCACTTCTTTCCCTGTAATCCTCTCTCTTACCCTTCTTTACTTGTCAACAGGACTTAGTGTGGCAATTTGCCATGGCTGCGTTCTGGATATTTCACCTGGGTTTCTTTGTCTGCTTGTGTCATAATGAAATTAAAACAGTTAATTCTTAACTTCTTCTGTCACCACTACCCCAATTAAGTTTTTGTAGGTTGCGTAACTAAGACACGATTACAATTCATGTCCTGTTCTTCTTCATGTCAAGCTACTTTCTCTCATTTGATATCAGTTCAGCTTTTTTGTAACAACTGAAGATAACAGTAAATTAGGTTTCAAAAAAATTATTTTCCTTGATAGAAACAATGCATTAACTCTCGAGGCTGAGAGGAACTAAGATGAACAGCATATTTGGGAACGAAGCATGCTGGTATGCTAGCAGCGGAAGCTTGCTATCCCGATGATAGGACAAAATCTGCTTTATTTGCCATACCCCAAAGGAGAACAGATACCTAGTATCAGATGTGGAGGCAAAACTTTCCCTGCTGTTGAAGAATATACAGACCAACACAGGCTGTTGGCTTTTCTCATGAAAACACGCCTTTGAAGCCCAATCTCTGAGGTGAGGCATCACGAATGCCAAAGTCTTACGCGCTCACTATGACAAAAACACTCTCGGGACACAGCTTCAGCAGTCCCCTTGCCGCCTCCTCACTTAATTTCCCTACTAAATTGCTGTAAAGTCTTTCTGGCAGTCTCAGAAATAGAAAAAGACTTAATTTTGACCATTTGTAACGGCAGAGACTTAAAAAGAAATGCTTAGTGAAGTCTCGCATCATCTGAATCTCTGTCACCGAGCAGTCACCGGGTACCTGCTTTCCTTCTCTTTGTACGCTGCTGTGCCAAATCTGCAGAGAAGGAAGAGGAGGACTTGGGGCTACTTACAGATTTAATTTGCTGTCCCTGGGGAATGCAGGGATGATGGCTTTTGACTTTCACATGAATAGACCATGGTCTAAATGTTTCTCATCAGGACATGTCACATCATTAAATTTTAAAACATCTCTGAAGAACACTAGGTCACTGATTTTTGAACGCTGATCTCTAACATTGCAGAGGATGACGCTACACACTGGGCTCAAGTGTTTAACAACTGGACATGCGTGAATTATTTTAGCAGTTGGGAGAGGAAGATAGCGTGTTTTATGGACATAACTATCGATGCAAGGTAGCTGGCAGGTAGTATAGGAAGAATTAGGGCAGCACAGTGGGAATTGTGACATCAAAGCCTCATGTGCGACATGGTAGTGTAGATTTTATATAAAAAGTAACAGGAAAAATAATTTTCTCATAATTCTACTGACCTTAAGAGACCTGGTATCAGGTGCCTGCTTGGTCAGCTCCTTTGCAAGCACCATAGTGAAGCCGTGTGGCTTTGCAGGGAAGATAGATTGAGGAAGATGTTCCCAACCTAAAAGAAAGTGGAGACCAAAGCATAACTCTCCTGAAAATTCTTGGTAATCTCCACAAATGGAGCAGATAGAGATTACCTTGCTGAGACACTGAAAAAAGAAATTGCCTCCAAACAGTTGCCTTTTACAGATAACCAGCGCTCTGGTTTCAAAGCCAGGTTTATTTGGAATGTGTTTCTTCCTTAATCATAGTCTAGTAAGTCTATAAATAGGCAAAGGAAAACAGGTTATTAAGACCATATTCAAGATGGCATTGCCAGGCCTACACAGAAATTTGTGAAGAGAAATTAACATGCTACAAATTCCTCTGGTATCACGAATAGGATTACTTTTCAATTTAGGTGTTTATCTACCCTTCTAAGAATTATTTTTACAGGATTATAATTCTTCAGGGTTAAAGCTGATAGGAAAGTAATATAAAAATGAGAACTAAAGAAAAGTCTACAAGGATCAACTGAGAAATATTACTTGTGTTTAGCATTGGTTACTTAGAGTCCTCTTTCACTTCTCATAAGTGTTATACTTTTCTTTAGATCAGACTTAGGGGCAATAACAAATTTCAGTGCTACAATAAGGGATTTAGATTGAAACTGAATGTTTACTACACTTTAATTACACAAAACCATTATAATTAAATGCATTTCAAACAGCATGTAAACAATGAAATAAATTCCTCTGTATAGTAACATTGAATAAATAGGCAATATTCTTCTCTTTTCTCAGGACCAGATAACAATGAACCGATTACTCTTTACTACTTTCCAGGAGGGCTTCTCATTGTACAGAGAGGCTTAACATCTGGATCAATGCTTGCATGGTTTTTAATGAAGTCCTTTAGTTCTTAGAAATTATTGAATAAGCATCTCCTGTGGAAAACAAAGATTAGTTTAGCTAGATGCCATGCTGAGCAACGGATGTTTTTCTTGGCTGGCTTGCCACAAAGCTGCTTCCATTTTCTGTATCAAGTAAGGATCTCCAGGCTTTAGTCCAGTAAACAAAGATTGTTTTCTTGTAATTCAGTATGCAATGTAGCTTCTTGGTTTGCTTTAAGGATAAGTAAATTGGGCCAAATTCTGACTGTTACCATTGCTGCTTTGCATTGTGCTATTTCCATAAGGAGACTCAAAGGGAGAAATCTATACGTATGACATAACCCTAACTAAGAAATCCTACATCTCTTTCCTGTAAATCCCTATGCATTAAGGTTTGCTAGGATAAGGATTAAACAGTGCGAGAGGGCTGCTGGCAAAGCCCTGAAAGCGTGTGCTGAAGTGCAAGGAACAGCAGTGAGAGACTGCCCTAAGGTACCAGCCTTCAGTATTTTTCCAAATCACCGCCAGGTATGCACGCAGCCCAGAATTAAAAGGGAAAAACAGCTTAAAAGGTTTGCAATGTTTTTCATATGTGTTTTCCCTGTTCCTCCTATGCTGCAGTCTTGATTGAGGGCAGTCTCTGCGAAGAGCATTGTTGCTTACCCTCCGAGGGAGCGGCTGGGCTCGGGTCTCCTGGCATGCAGCCCCCAGGAGTACCAAGTGTGGCAGGGTCCACAGCAGTGTTTGCTGGGAGAATCAGCAGCCCAGTGATTTTTGATGCTGTGTTCGGTCTTGCTCCAAAACTGTACCACGCAGGATTCCAAATAACCCTGTCAGATCAAGTCACACATATACCTGGAAGAGCGATATATTGCTCCGCAGCGTAAGGCAGCAGCCTGATGAGACTGTGAGCTGACCCTTTCCTTGGATCCCAGATTTTATTCCTAAATCACTTTAGCAGTTTTGTCAAACTCCTTTGCAAGTCATTTCAGTCTTCTGTGCTTTCATCTACCCAGTGGCTCGCCACAGGGGCACCTCTCTATACACGGGGGTTCTGTGCTATTGCTAGTGCTGGCTCCAGCAGTGGTCAGGCTTGATAAGTCTCAGTTGGTGAATAACTTTGATTTTTAGTTGAAAGGATAAATAATATGAGAAAAGCAATCATGGCAAAGTATTGTTCTGCTAAAGTGAGTCAATGCATGCTTGAAAATGTCCCATTCTGGGGCTTTTGTTTAATGGGATGACCAGAGTATGCCGCAAGAGCTAAGCAATGAATTCTTTGCTTTCCCTCTGAATATGAGGAAGAGCTCAACATCTGAATGACTTCAAAAAAAAAAAAAAAAACCAAACCCCAAAAACCCAAAAACAAAAACCACACCACAAACCCAAACGCAAAACAAAAACCCAAAGTCTTTTTTAATTAAAACATGTAAGGAGAGATATGCTGAAAAAGGTACTTTGGCTAAAGGCTTCCTAGCAGTTACACCCACACTGATGAACAGCATGGCTTTGTATTTTCCAGTGGAGGAACTGGAGAAGTGAAATTACATCTGATGGGTTCATTTCTATGTTACCACAATTTTTGGCTAAAGGCAAAATTGATTAAAAAGAGAAAAGACTTAGGATGCAAGGAGTTGTAGCTGTGTTTATATGCTGGAGTCCCAGTATTACTCTAGGCTTGGTGGCACTGGTTACAGGAAGAGAAAAGACAATTCTGTACCAATTTCAATCTGTGTTTATAAATAAAAGCAGTGATGTAATGGAAATTTATCAGTGCGTGGGGTTTATTAATTCATATGTCAAGGCAAGTGCAGTTCCAAAGTGATGGGAGAAATATATTTAGTAAGAATCACCCTGAGAATGGCATGCTTAAGAAGGCAAATCATTGGAATAAATATAGCCGCTCTGGAGAAAAATTATTGTGCTAGTAAAATATTAAAGTGTGATTGTTATCTA
Organism: Anhinga rufa; assembly: GCA_013400875.1. Taxonomy (NCBI): domain Eukaryota; kingdom Metazoa; phylum Chordata; class Aves; order Suliformes; family Anhingidae; genus Anhinga; species Anhinga rufa. Next base: position 34,388 of record VZTV01104229.1, on the reverse strand, counting down.
TAGAAACACAAATTCTTTTTGCAGATCGGCGTATATATAGACAGACATGCATACAAGGACAAAAGCATCCACCGTGTACGAAGGAGCAAATTTAGAAATGTTGGGGTAAAAAACCACAAGTGGTAAACAACAGATTCTGCTATAGCTTTTGTGTCGGTCCTCTTAATGTGGTTTTGTCAGTGCTTTATGCAAGTAGTGCTGAAGTCATGATGTGGCTCAGGTTTTTTTGTTAATTGGCCAAACTGACAAAGGGTATTGATCAATTAAGATACCAGTTAGGACTTGTAGTTTGCATTAGTTATAGCGAAAAGTTAAAAGGGAGGGGATTCTGTCTTTTCATGTTTGGGGTGTAAATGGACTCAATACAAACCTCTCCATGTAAGGAATTCTAATAATGAGTTAAAAGATTTTGTGAAGAAATAAATTATTAACGTTTTGTAAAAGGATGAAGCTGCAGAAACAAGAACTAATAATCCAAATGTTTTTGCATCTCTCAGCCTGTGAGGCCAGTCAATCTTTTAAATTACCTTTTTTATTTTTTGAAGTTCAAGTCCTATAGCAAGTACCTAAATGAAACTTTTTAATATTTCATGGATTGCACATCTTCTAATCTGTTCTTTATTTCATTTTTATGAAAATTACCCTTCAAATTAGTTTTCTTCATCCCAGGAAGACCCATATCTTATGCATTGTAATTTTTTAATTATCTTGATTTGTGTACGGCTATGACTGGAGAAAATTCCAGCTTGAATTTCCAAAGTAACTAGTGCGACATACATGGCATCTAAATGATGATCCGTATCCCTCACAGAAGAGCATTTTGGATAGTCTTTTGAAATGTTTTCACTGAGCGACTTGAAGATGATTATTTCAGTTTTGTGTGGCTTTCCCCAAAATAGCTTAATTCCGTAGGAATACTGGTTGCAAACAGTTCAGATATTAATTGCCATGGCTCTCCCTGCCCCCAGCTTGTTGTGACATCTTGCTTTAAGAGATGGTGTTCTCCCCAGGGAAACAAGTGGAAAGGTTTCCTTTCACAGGGGGAACTGTAAGTGAGAAATGAGACACACGGCACTGATGCGTGGTGGGAAGTGGCAGAGACTAAAATACCTTTACTAAACATGTTTAATTAGTTGTTATCGCTGCAAGTTTTATCCTTACCAAGTTTTGACATCCAGCAATGTGCCTGGGGTAGGAGGCACTCCAGCACATCCAGCACAAGGCACCCTGGACCTGCCAGCATTTTCTTACCATTTGTGTTGACTCTTTTCCAATGATAGGGCTCAGGAAAGGAGATCAAGCTTCTCTGGCGTTATACTGTCACGGCCGTTGTTATAAGTGAACTGGGCGATAGCCCTGAGGGCTGAGATATTCTGATAGTGTGAGAAACCAGGCAGACCTCTGAACTTCAAGCAGGCACTTGTTTGGCAAGTAGTTCATGATAATCTAAATGATAACAGCTGAAAAAGCAAGCACTAATCAAACAGATTAATCAAGTGACAATATCGAGACTCTGATGCTGTTCTTCTGTCACCAATGGCTTCAGTCTTTGATGTTCCTTAATCTCCAAGGTCAAGACAGTCAGTCTCAAGACTTCTTTGATGAGAAAAGCTAGGAGCAAGGTGGGGGACTTCACTCTTCCCCAAGCTACGCTATCACTGGTGCCTATATACCCTTTTCTGTTGGAGAAAAACTGTCTGGTCTGAGGGCTCTCAACTCCTTTCACAGGTCAGGACCAGTCTGCTCCAGCTCATCCAGGCAGGTGTTGGCCCTGGCGCAGGTCCACCCTGGCGTGTTAAGGTGAGCGTGACCTGCTGGATGCTGGTCATCCAATTCCTTCCAATAGCTACGGACTGGAATAGCCAACAGAATTAAATACCTTCGTTATTTTTGTGCAGCTATGCCAAACGAGTACACGTTACAAAACATTTCACTTTCGACCTTGAATTGAGCAGCTTTGTGGTATGCCTGAGGTGCAAGGCAAGCAGGGTGCGTTCCTCATCCAGCTGCTCGCCTGGGTGGAACTCTCAAAGGACCCTCCTGTTTCTAGACCTGATTAAATCTATCAAAGAGAAAAGATTGTATGCAGAGAGTTTTCAAATTAAATTACCCAGAGGGCTGAAATTTTAAGTGTGAACCCTTGTACAGACCTGAGGACATCTACGGTAGGGGTAGGGGTCCGGCCCCCAAAGGATGAGAAGTAAAAGCATGAGACAACGCGGGCAGGTGAAGGTGGGCACCGAGGAATGTAGGCTGAGACCCACGCTCACTGACGGCACTGACCGTAGCTGCTTTCAGCAGCTTTTGTCATGTTTCACACTGTATCTTTTGACCAAATATATCTTTCTTTGGGGGAAAGGTTTTTGTACCTCTTCTAGCATACATGCGGTAGGTGTTTTATTAGCCTTATCTCCAGTTGATTTAGACAATACTTTCCCCTGACTGCTCTCGCTTCTGCTGGTTTACTTAGATGCTGCATCTCCCACACAGTGGCTCTAAATTATCTGAAGTTTTTGAGTGTGCCCCAGAAACCTTGTTAATAAGAGTCTTTCAGAACAGGCATTCAGTTCCACCCAGAAGCTGGCAATATTTGACAACTTCCACGTTGGTTGTTTTTTTTTTTCTTCTATCAGGAACTCAGAAATACAGAACCCCATGAAAATGAATGAAAAGCCCTGCTTATGTAAAGCTGGTAGAGCTTTGCTGCACATTCAGATTGTGTTTGAAGCAAAGATTAACACGAAGATGAGGTCTTATTATTCTTCATTCCTCCTGTTCTTCCTTGTTTCCCTGTAATGGATTTTGATTTACTTGATGATGGGATCAGACTTCTTTTCTCTGTATCATCAGGAACCTCCACACATTTTGCACTAAGGAATGGGAGGGGATGGTAAGATTTGCATTATGTTTATTTGTGATTTTCCTTCCAGTGCAACTGAGATTTGAGAATCCCTGGTAAGGTGAACCTCTATTTCCCCCCCC